>CAUYQV010099717.1:0-15895 GCA_963574575.1 Galagoides demidoff | reverse complement strand
AATAGGCCTAACTGGCTCGGCACCTGTGGCTCAAGTGGCTAAGGCACCAGCCATATATACCTGAGCTGGCAGGTTCAAATCCAGCCTGGGCCCGCCAAACAACAATGATGGCTGCAACCAAAAAATAGCTGGGCGTTGTGGCAGGTGTCTGTAGTCCCAGCTACTTGGGAGGCAGAGGCAGGAGAATTGCTTGAGCCCAGGAGTTGGAGGTTGCTGTGAGCTGTGATGCTACAGCACTCTACCCAGGGTGACAGCTTGAGGTTCTGTCTCAAAAAAAAAAAAAAGGCCTAACTAATTCTATACCCGATTCCATACCATAAAACTCTGTATTGTTTTGATATTATTGAAGTACACTAATTAAAGCAAATTAAGGCAAATAAAGACAAACTTCACTTACAAACACAGTTTTACTGTATTATAAAACAGCTTTGTAAATGCAGCATACCATTTTAGGTAAATGGTAGTCAATACATTTTTTAACTTCCACTACCTTTTTTTTTTTTTTTTTTAAATTTCAAGTAACACTCTTTAACACTTAAAACTGTTAACAGTTGGTGCTCGGTGCCCGTAGCACAGTGGTTACAGCATAAGCCACATATACCGAGGGTGGTGGGGTTGCACCCAGCCTGGGCTAGCTAAAAAACAATGACAACTGCAACAAAAAAATAGCTGGGCACAGTGGCGGGTGCCTGTAATACCAGCTACTTGGGAGGCTGAGGCAAGAGAATTGCTTAAGCCCAAGGTTGCTATGAGCTGTGAAACTATGGCGCTCTACCAAGGGTGACATAGTGAGACTCTGTCTCAACAACAACCAAAAAACTGTTACAGTTGGGATAAAGGACATCACATAGGGATCATCGGAGTCTGATGATGATATAGCTAGGACAGCATTAAGGGAATGGTAAATGGATGGTAAAATGTAAATGGATGGTCTTGGATCTACATCAGTAGAAGATTTAGCTGTATGGGCAAAATTGTGTGCCCCTTTCCTGAAATACAAACAAATATCAGCTTGCTTTGAGGCCCGATGCCTCTCATACAAAGCCAGGTTTTGCAGGGTGCAGCTGTGTAAGGTGCTAAGGAGTGAAGAGGTTGCTGTTCTGCAAAGGCTATTACAGTTTCAAATGCTGCAGTAGCCACCTCACAGCTGTCCCCATCACTCTCTTCTTCCTCTGCAACGTTTTTTTCCTCCTTATTCACAGCAGCTTCTAAGAGGTCATCTGTATTTAGTGCATGAGTTACTGGAACAGCTTCATCCACAGCAAGCCAGTCGTTGAGTTCATCTCAGACCAAGTCATTTTGTCATTAGCACAGGGCAGCATAATGGCCTTAGTAGAAAGAAAGTCCATACCCAGTTGTGACTAGCCAGGAAAGCAGTAGAGATCCCAAATATGGATGTTTCAGGGCGCTGAGAACACTTGGGAGCTGCGGGAGTGATGCACGAAGCATGGCTTACTGATGGTGCACCAAGCTTAAACTTTGATATTCCTTTTTGGTGGTTGCTTGAGTTCCAGATAGCAGGGAGTTTACTGTATATGGGTATTTTCACTGATTGTTAGTGGTTCATTTTTATGCCAGGGCAAAGCAACACTTAAAACCCCTTTGAATAATGTAGACTTTTTCAGTTTCCCATTACATTCTCAAATTGTAGTTTGTTTGTGGTTTTAACCCTGCTCTAAAAACCAAACTTTCTTTCCTTTGTTTCTCAGTAATATTGAACATATGAGGAAACAGCTCGATCGACTGGGACTTTGTTTCAGCTGGGATAGGGTGAGTGAACCATTTTTCTTGGAAAGTCATTGTTTTACGGAAGGTCCTGATTGCATGGTCCTGTTCCTTCTCTTTGGAAGAAGGGAAGGGAGAGAGGCAGGAAGCAGGGGAGAAGGATTAGCGCGCCTCAAATAAAAAAGTGTCCTGAGTGGATAATTTGTCTGCAAACAAGGATTAAGTAAGCTAAGAGTTAACTTCTTACTTAACCTCATAGTTGACTGTGAGTTAGGTGTGACAGAAGCTTTATACAAGGATCTCTCTTGGTCTCAGCAATAGTTAAAAAGACTATTGGAATCTATAAATTCCAAATAAAGCAATTAAATATCAACCCACCTGGTCTTTTGCATGATTAGGTGTTAAGTTGATTGACTATTTATTTATTTTTTGAGACAGAGTCTCACTCTGTCACCCTCAGAGTGCTATGATGTCACAGCTCACAGCAACCTCCAACTCTTGGGCTTAAGTGAATCTCTTGTCTCAACCTCCTGAGTAGCTGGGACTATAGGTGCCTGCCACAATGCCCGGCTGTTTTTTGTTGTAGTTGCCACTGCTGTTTTAGCTGGCCGGGCCGGGTTCAAACCCTCGGTATATGGGGCCGATGTCCTACTGACTGAGCCACAGGTACCTCCCTGATTGCCCATTTATTTACTTTTTGTCCCAACTTCTGAATTAAGGCTCATAACATCCTCCAATGATTCTGTAAAATGCAGCCTTTTCGTGTAAGCCACTTTCAAACTGTGTATTAAACCAATGGAGAATTCCAGGTGTGGGAGGGCTCACAGAAGGCCGCTCGAGCTATATATGAACTGAAATGCTGCCCCCCCCAGACAGGAGTCTTCCACTGACAAGATGGACTGCTGCTTTTCCTCTCCACAAAGCTGAGCATCTCATTGACTCTATGAAATGACTGGTTTTTGGTTTTTTTTCATTGCTGGACCTGCCAAGTTTACATCCTTTTCTTCATGAGAAGCACTGGAACAAACCCAAATGAGATCTCCCTTCTTCCTCCCAACAATTTCCTAAGTGATTGAAATTTGATGAGTATTATGAAAAAGATCGAAAGTCAAATATATTTGAACAGGCCCTGAAGTTTTTTGTAACTTCTTTTCGAGGTTTAATTACACCACTGATGCCGTTCTTGCCACTTACTTGCAAGGTCACCAGAGTTTCATTTGGTGGGGGTATAAAATAGTCCTGATGCCTGACTCAGGTTGTCCTGAGGTGCTAGGAGGGAATCTCTGATAGACAATGAAATGCAGTCCAGTGCAGAGAGAACTGAGTATTGTCCAGAGCCCTTCAGGAATGACAGCATAGATTTCTTAGGGTCTTGCGCAGGAACATCAACCATAAATGACTTAAAAATTGTTAGATTGCTTTCCTAATCGTCTTAGAAGATTAGAAAATACAGAAAAGTATAAAGAACTTTATACTAAGTGTGGCTAACTTAACATACTGGTATGGATCCTTGCAGTCTTTTTTTCTGGAATTATAAGCATCTATAAAACTTACTTATATAAAATTTAATTCATTATGCATATATTTCTTATCCCTGTTTTAACCTAATATTTATGAACATTTTCACATTTCATTATTCTTTGAAAAAAGGGACTTTTAAAATAGCTGATTAGTTTTCTATTTTATGAATACATCATAATGTGTATATCTATTATACATTTAGATACATTCTAATGTTTCTCTATTATAAATACAGGTTATCAGACACTCTTATGCAAATCTGAAATCGATTTTCTAAAAACTTACAGTTTTGTCATAACTTATTTAACTGCAAAACTTGAACTGATATTTATATCTCTAAAAATGAATATTCATATATTTTACTATAGCAATTGTTAAAATTACCAGGCACTATCCCAGACCTACTCAGGTTATTTCCTTTTGATATCTTAAAATGCCTTAATTCTGAAGCATATCTGGCTGGGAGCATTTCAGGTGAGGGATTTTGAGCCCACAGTGCAATGATGCAGATAAACCTCACTACTCTTGTTACCAGTGTCTGATAGTTATTGAGCACTGAACGTGGGCCAGTCCCCAGAGGTACTACGTTATTATCTCTATGGATCACTAGAAAGTGCTAAAAGGCAGGGACTTTTTGTTGACGTCGTTTATTGATGATCACCCAAGGGGTAGGGCTGAGCTAATCCACTGGCCAATTTATGGCGGCTGTGCTCCTTCCCCACACTGGGGGCAGAAATCTTAGCGCAGATGCTCCACGACTTAATGATGGGGTTATCTCTTGATAGAACTGTGAAAATGAAAATACTGTTAGTCGAAAATGAGCTTTGAGATAGCTTTAAGAGGTAAACCACATGTTTAGTATCAACATAAAAAATAAGACACTATATTTTCTTGATCCCTATATAAGTTAAGAAAAGTACCAAATAGTCAATTTCCTGCATTCTAAACCTAATTTCAGGATTGTATTTGTTGTTTTTTGTGTGTTTCATTTTTTGGTTTGTTTGGTATATCGTGAGGTTTTAGGCCTAATTTACTGTTCCATTGGAATTTTTCTGATATAATTTCTTACACATTATATTTGAAATTTGCTTCTAGTTTTATCATATTCATAACAATTATTTAAGTGTAATGCTTGTTAACTTCAGTGCTTATCAGTAGACCTTTTAGAGCACAGCGTTCATTTAAAATTTTTCAATTTCTGTAAATTTTTAAAATTTTGTTTTAACTTTTACTTTGGCTTCTCTGACATCACACATTATTTTCATAACTGAGAATGACTCCACTAATTTCACTTATAAACAGCAACTTCCTGACTTACTGGAATATAGAATTCTTCATTTATTATAGTTTTTCTTTTGGATCTCTGTAGTAGACTTTGATCTCTTGTCTTTTTTTCTTTAATACTCTAGGAAGTTGCCATAATGGTACAGAGACATCCCATGTACCTTTGTCCAACTGTCCCCAGTGATGACATTTTATATAATGATAATATCAGAACCCGGAAATGGACCCTGGCAAAGTACTATTAACTAGAGTACAAAACTTAGTCAGATTTCACCAGTTTTCAGATGCAGTCATTTGGGGGTGTGTGTCATAGTTGTACAGATGCTTCCAAATTATAACGGGATTATGTTCTGATAAACCTAAGTTGAAAAGGCATTTAATATCCCTAGTATACTGACCTTCATAGCTTAACTTAACCTACCTTAAATGTGCTCAGAACAGGTAATTAGCTTACAGTTGGGCAAACCATCTAACAGAAGGCCTATTTTGTAACTAAGTACTGAATGTCTCATGTAATACTCAATGTATATCACTTTCACACCATTATAAAGTTGAAAAAGCATAAGTGAAATATTCTAAGTCTGGAACCATTTCTAATGGTAGTTGTAGGACTTCTGTGCAGTTTAATCACATGTACAGTTTTATGTAATGGCCTCCACTTAGTCCATTGTTTTTTGATGGAAGAGTCTAAGGCCATCCAGAATTGTCCCTTTGTACAGGTAGCATCTTTCTGCTCCCATTTTGATGCTTTGGATTTTTTTCTCTGCCTTTGCCATTTAGATTTTTCATTAAACTGTATCTCAGTGTCGGTCCTTTCGCTTTGGTTTTGCCTGGTGCTGGGGGACCGCTTTTGGTCCGCAGTTGTGGGTCTTCCCTCGTGGCAGCCTTACAGGACCTCTTTCTCAAGAAAACCGTGTGCGCTTAGTTCACTATCTTCCATTGTGACCACCTTCTCGCTCGTGATTTTAGTCTTCGTTCTCTACCTGTTGGAATAATTCTCATGTTTGCTTTCTACACCACTGAGTCCATTGTTTTATATGGTTTCTAATCAGATACTAATTTTGCTGTTGCATTTTTACGTGTATTATTATTTTTCCTTAGGTGCTTTTGTTTCCATTTTCTTTCTCTCTGGGCCAGATGCTTTTTCTTCTTCTCATTTTGCTCTCTTATTTATCTTCATAGACCATATATGTTAAGAAATCTTCCTGAACACAAGGAGTTGCCTTTGAAAATTTATTTTTGTTCCTGTAATACATCCTTTTTACAAGTTTGAAATGCTCTGTTCTCTTTTGGCAGGCATCTGTGGGTTTTTCCCCATTTCCTGAGTGAGGTGGACGAGTATCAGTTTAGAGCTCCATTAACCTGAGGGGAGTGGAGTAGAAGCCCAGTGTAGTCTCTGCATCATTTATTTCTGCCTGGTTTGGAGGATCTGCTGCTCCTGGCGCCTTTTCTCATTGGTCTGATCTGTGTCCAGATGTGAGTTATGGCATCACAGATACGCACTCACCATGACAGCTGGAAGTGCTGCTGAGTCACCACACCGACTCAGTGTCCAGTTTATGGGCTTTCCATCTGCCCTATAGCCCACTGTCCCCTCTGGACCATGCCCGTTAAAGTAGAGGTACCAGTGCCTTCTTCTCAAGGATCCAGCCTGTTCTTAGGAGGAGGAAAAGGTGCTGTTTTGTTTATGGCACTTTTCTTTAATCTAGTCCTGTCTGTCAAGATTCCTTGGCATTTCGGTCATGGCAATGGTATCTTCTGTTGTTTTAGTATTGGTACAGCTCCCTGGAGCTTGTTCCCTCCCAGCACTTTATATTCTGCTGGTTGTGTAGTGGGAGTAATGGAAGCAAGTTGAGATGTGTGTGTTCAGGATGCCCTCGCGCCCAGAAGGTCACAGGTGCTTTTCAATTTAAATCTTTTTCTTTGCAGTTTTTGGCCAGGGCTGGGTTTGAACCCACCACTTCAGGTATATGGGGCCGGCGCCCTACTCCTATGAGCCACAGGCACCGCCTGTTTTTCAATTTAAATCTTTACAATCTGTTTGTTGCATGCAAAGCAGCAAAGTGAGGAGAAAGAGAAATAGTTTATTTTATTGATGTAGCAAATCTGTGTCTTTTGCAAGTGACATTCCTTAAGTTTCATAAAAACTGAATAATTCAATAGATGGTTAGCTGACAATTAACAGAATGTTTTTAAAATAAGGTGGCTCAGGAATGTTATCTTCTGAACAGAGAAGGCCAACTTTGTCTGTCTGTCTATCTATCTATCTATTTAGAGCAGGCGTCCTCAAACTACAGCCCGAGGGCCACATGCAGCCGGCCTAGGACATTTATCCAGCCCGCCGGGTGTTTTTGCCGCTGCCGCCTGTCCTGCTTAGCAGCTGACTTGTCCTGGGGCCCGCAGTCCGGCCCTCCAATGGTCTGAGGGACAGTGAACTGGACCCCTGATAGAGTCTCCCTCTGTCATCTTAGCCAACTCTAAAAGGTGGGTTGGAACCTGGTTCTTCCCACCTCTCTGTGATGGGCAGCACTCTCTTCTTTCCTACATAGAGTTAGGGCTCTGGAGTAAAAAAAGATACACATTTCTGAAATTAATACATTTCTGGTGAGCTAGAATGATAATCAAATGATGCCTTTTAGTGCTTTAGTGTGTTTTCATTTTTTCACATTATTCCCCAAACAGCTTGTGTCATCTCAAGGAGAAGGAAAGTAAGAAAGTGAAAGCTGACTTTGAATAGCTGAACACGTACTGGGGAAAGAGTAATGGGGAAATAAAGTTCCAAACTCTGCAATGTGAATGAGAGAGAGGGAGGGAGAGTTTCTCTGTGCAACACCCGCTCCATGGAATAATTGGCAACCTTTCTGAGAAGCTATGGACCTCATTCTACAATCATGGGTTCAGGATATGACCTTGATAATCAAGAACTGGCCCTGGGGGAGGGCCCTGTGAGTTTCTCTGCCAAAGCCCTTGTGTTGGGCAGGGCCCACTGAGGCAGGTGTGCCTCTGATGTGATCTCTGCTTTCTCACCAGGGCTTTGGTACCACTGCTGGTCTGGACTTGGCCTTTGAGTCTGACTGAAATAGCTTCCAGGGCCTCGTTTTTATCAAGAATCATCTGGATAATTATTTGGGGGGAAGTCTGCAGGATTGCTCTTCAAAATCAGACAAATATGAAAAGGAAAAAAAAAACAAAACTCCAGACTAGGTAGGATTGAAAGTAACACCTGTGTCCAGACTAGGTAGGATTGAAAGTAACACCTGTGGGATCTTCCAGGCCTTACATGTGTGATGCTTGACCCCCACACACCTATACCCCCAACACCTGTATCTAGTGAAAAACTGAAGCGAAAAGGAAATATTCTGGGACTTGGCAAAAGCCATGTTTGAATTACCTCAATTTTTTCTTGCTTTCCTTAGTGGCATAATCAGGAGTTTACTATTTTCTGAGTTTCTTTATTGTGGAGATCTTATGAGTTTTTATTTGCACGCATTTTTATTGGGTTTTTTAAATTCTTCTGTCTGATTTCTTTCTTGTGTTTCTAGGTTCAGTCTTCTGTACATGTTGGTGCCCAATAGTAAGAGTATTCTGCCCCTGTTGGGGCTGGGGATGCAGGACTTGCTGCCCCTAAGGCACTTTTGCCCTGGAACAAACTCTTAATGTGACCTCATGCTGTTCAGGCCCCAGGGGTTAAGGGGCATTTAGACTGCTGGTCTGCAGAAGAGGGGAAGAGGCTGCGTATGGATGGAAGTGGTTGGCAGCCGTACCAGAGCTACTGTGCTCTATCAGAATTTTTACTGGGTCAGGCCTTTTGATGACCATGAGCTCTCCCCGGTTTTGTCCATCAGTGCCTCACAGCTGGTGTAAAGCGGCCAGTGAGGGATTTGTGGCATCCCCACATCAGCACAGAAATCTTTGTTTCTATTTCTCTTGCTTTCTCTCTATCACATAATTTCTTCTGTAAAGAATTCAGTGTATATTGCTGAATATAAGATATATATCAGCATATATGAGGTCTGACAAGTTCGCAATCTCGTCCTAGAGAAAGTGCTACATACCTTCTTGCTGAATATCACTGTGGTCACCTTTGAGGTACTCCCTTGGGAAGCCATGCACTGACACCAGTGCCTACTCCACCTTCAAAGCAATTGTGAACTCCTTTTCATTGTGCGGCGCACAAGAACACCCCAAAACAATAACGAATGCCACTAAGCAAGACACTGCCACATGTTGACATGAACACAGCTGTGAGACACTGAGAGGTCAAGGTTATGAAACCTTACTGAGTTGTTTGTACAACGTCATCTCTGATGGTCATTCCAGAAAAAGAGTTCCAAAATTGATTTGAAGGGTGGACTAGATGCTGGTATCCGAGCATAGCTTCCCAAGGGGAGTACTTGGAGGGTGATCATAGGATATTCACCAAGGAGGTATGTAGCACTTTTACTAGGATGAGTTCATGAACCTCATATATTTGTATTTTCTTATCTGTCTTGCTTGCATTCATGTAATCACAATCCCTTTATCACATCTAAAACAGTTAATAACAATACCTTCGCATCGTAGAATCCCAGTTTCTGAGTTTCCTGGTCATCTTGGGGGTATTTTTTTATACGCCGGGTTCGTTTGCCTACACTTCTGTGGGTCTTTGTTTCAGCCTTTCCTTCTCACCTTCGTGTTGTTATTGTAGTCAGGGAGAAGTACTCTCTTTCCACCCAAAACACACAGACTCTTTGCACCATTTCTGCCTGAGTTTATTTTTAAAACCAGCATGTTTTATATGATTACAAAGTGAAAATTATCATTGCTTCAAAGCCTTTACTAAGTTGGCACCTTATTTACGTAAAAGACTAGATCTCTGATAGGAGGGTATGATCTATAAAAATAATGAGGCCTCCAGAAAAATAAATACCATTTTTATGTTATTTTAATTTTTAAATAATTTAAAGAGTAGCTTAAAACAAAAAGAACTTGATGCGAGTGCCCGAAAACATGTTCAGGAAGATTCCCATTGCAAGAGCGTGGAGCCATGGTTGCCTTGACAACACGTAACAGGCACCCACAGTGTTCGACTCCCCTGGTCCTCTTTCAAGTCCTCACAGAGGTGAAACAGTTTGTCTGGCAGATCCCCAGCTCTAGATTACTTGTTCTTCCTGAGAGTCAGAAAATTAACATTTTCCTAAGGTTTTCCCTTCAGTTGAGAGGGGAAAGGACTGTACCTTTGTTTTAGCTAAAATGATTTGGTAGCTTATCTTTTAGCGCTTGCCTATGTACAGGAAGGTTGATGCTGCTTCAGGTTTAATGTTCAGAACCATAGTCAGTCGTCTTGAGTGCAGGGAATCACATCTCATTATTAATGGGTGCCGCAGATGCGTGACCTCATTGTGGAGCCTGGCCAGCTCAGAGCTTGTCAGCCTGAAATAGGTGAGGCTTGTCTTTCATTGCCTTACCCAGGATAACATTATTGGACTCTTCAGTCCTAATTAAAGAAGAAGGTCTCCTGGGGCTGCGCAGCCAATGTGGCTATTCCAGGAAGTCATTTGTTTTGTCTGCAGTCCCAGCTGGTGGTCATGAGCCCAGTGAGGTCTTCCCTATCAGGGATGCACACTCTGGCTAATAGCCTAGCATCTCCCAGTTCAAAGCTTGTTAAGTGCTTTCAGGAGACGTGATCTGAGCTCATCTGGGATGCCTGGTTTTAATGATGGATCTTGCTGCTAACACATGGTGGGCATGATCTGTTGTCCCTCTGAGGCTCAACTTCTTTCCAAGCTCTTGTCATTATTGGGAGGGATTATATCACTCTTTAAAGGCCATAGAAAATAAGAGTGCAAAGCCTCTCTCTCCATCACTGAATCAGGCCTCCAGAATCACTCTTGCATATCAGCCAGGCACAACATTTGCTAGACTGGGAGAGTATAGCTGTATAGATGTAATGACCTTTAAGTGTATTGGAAAGCAGTATTTAAAAGGTCTTGGAGATGAAGTTGTTACTCAGTGAAAATAAGAAGGATTATTTTTGCACATACTTATACTAGTGGTTCTCAAACTTTGGCAAGCATCAGAATCACCAAGAGGTCTTGTTAAAGCACAGATTTCTGGGCTTCACCCCAGAGGTCCTGGTTCATTAGGTCAGTGATTTTGTTTTTCTGTTCAGAAAAAGGAGTCTTCAGAATGATCATGCCCCCAAGCCTTATTAGGTAAGAACCAAAGTATAGGCCCATCATCAATTCATTCTGACACCAGATAAAATATAAAAACAGAATTTATAAAACTAGGCAATGTTTTTGCAAATATAAGTTATTTTTATAATTTCCATTCACTATGAAATATTAGGTATACATGACTATAACATCACTTGTGTGTCTAGCTTAATACATTATTGTAATGTATAGCTACTACCTACTTTAAGAGATAAAACATCGCCAGCACCCAGAAGCTCTGTGTGTGTCCTCTTCCAATCATAACTCTGTCTCTCCTCACCGCGGGTAACTAGTATTCTGACATTTGTGATCACTACTGCCTTGTTGTCAATAGAGTTTTGCCACTTACGTATGTGGGGATATTTTTCTAGATTTTTTTTTTGTTATAATAACATACATATAAAATTTACTATCTTACCCATTTTTAAGTGTCCAGTTCAATGGTATTAAGTATATTCATATTGTGCAACTATCACCACCATTCATCTCTAGTACTCTTTACCTATTTCTCTTTTTATAAACTTATAAAAATTGAATCACATAGTATGTGTTCTTTGGTGTCTAGCTTCTTTAACTCAACATTTGTTTTCTCCAACTTTTTACCATAAAAATAAAATTTTTCATGACGCCGCCTGTGGCTCAGTGAGTAGGGCACCAACCCCATATAACCAAGGGTGGCAGGTTCAAACCCAGCCCTGGCCAAACTGCAACAACAACAAAAAAGCTAGGCATTGTGGAGGGCACCTGTAGTCCCAGCTACTCGGGAGGCTGAGGCAAGAGAATCACCCAAGCCCAAGAGTTGGAGGTTTCTGTGAGCTATTACGCCATGGCACTCTACCAAAGGGTGACAAAGTGAGACTCTGTCTCTAAAAAAATAAATAAATAAAAATTTTCAAACATTTAGAAAGAATAGTGCAATTAATATTAATATGCCTTTTACCTCGATTCAATAACTGTTGCTGTATTTGCTTTATCTCCGTTTATATATATATATATATATATATATATATTTTTTTTTTTTTTTTTTTTTTCCTTTTTCCCCTTGAGTATAACTTGAACACATCATGACCCTTTGCCTTTAAGTACTTCATCATTCCTGCCTGAAGAAGCAGGACATTTTTCCTACATAACCATAATACCATTTTGACAACTAAAAAAATTAATAATAATTCCATAGTATTATTTATGATCCAGTTTATATGTGAATTTCCCATTTGCCCTAAGAATGTCTTTTATGGCTGTCTTTAATATAGACATGTTTCTTGAATTAGTTTTTTATTGCTATCACAGCAAATTTCCATAAACTTAGCATTTTAAATCAACCTTATTTTATTATCTCATAGTTTCCATAGGCCAGAAGTTTGGGTGGGCTCAAGAGGGTTCTCTGCTGGGGTCTTAAATGGCCAAAATCAAGGCAGAGCTGTATTCCTTACTGAATGCTCTAGAGAAAACCTGCTTTCATGATCATTCAGGTTGCTGGCTGAATTCACTGCCTGGGTGATTGCAGGATAGGTCCTCACTCCATGCTGAAAGTCAGCAAGGAGCCATGCGGCTAGAGTTTTCCCACAATCTTTCTCAGGTTTTCCACATGGCCCCCTCCAGCAATGCATTCACTCTTATACTTCAGATCTCTCTAGCTCACTGGTTCTCAACGTTCCTAATGCTGTGATGTATTTTCATTGTTACAAAGGGGTCGCAGGTTGAGAACCACTGCTCTAGCTAAAGAAAGATCTCTGTTTCTACATGCCCATGTGATTACATTGGGCTCACCTGGATAACATACTTTCCCTATTTTGATTATATCTGCAAAATCTTTCTAGGATTTTAACTAATATATTCATAGGTTCAAGAGACTAGGGCATAGACATCTTTGAGGGAGCCATTCAGCCTACTGCCTCCCTCTACAAATTATATTTTTTAACAGTTGTTGTGGACTAAATGTATCCCACTAAAATTCATTTGTTGAATTTCTAATCCTCAATGTATTGGTATTACGAAGTGGAGCCTTTGGGAGATAATTAGGTTTAGATGAGGTCATGAGAATAGGCTTCTCATAATGGGATTGGTGCCCTTATAACAAGAAAGCAGAGACCCCTCTCCACATTCCCCCAACCCTCCCTCATCTCTACCTGCCATGTAAGGACACAGCAAGAAGACATACTTCTGTAAGCCAGGAAGAGAGCCTTCACCAAGAACCAGACTACCTGGCACCTCTGGGTTTCTGAAGCCTCCAGAACTCTAAAAGATAAATGCTTAGTCTATACTATTTTATTATAGCATCCCAAATTAAGACAAATGGTTTGTAATTTGACTTTTTGTTTTCTAAATGATTTAAGAGACTAATACATTTTTTAAAAACACAATTAGTCTAAAAGCTAGTATTATTGGGTGGCGCCTATGGCTCAAAGGAGTAGGCGCCGGCCCCATATGCTGGAGGTGGCGCGTTCAAACCCAGCCCTGGCCAAAAACTGAAAAAAAAAAAAGCTAGTATTATTGTGCCTTTGGCTTGTGACTCCACATTTTGTTTTCTATATAATTTAAAAGAATAATTTATATAAAAACAATTATTAACTTATGTTTTTTTGATACACAGGGCAGGGCATAAGGATGTAATTTTATAACATCAGTAACTGAAAGGGGTGGAGATAGAGCTGTAAGGAGCAGAGTTCATATGTTATTAAAGCTGAGCTGGTATAAATTCAAATTGGAATGTTATAACTTTTAGATGTTAAATATTATCCCCATGGTAACCACAAAGAAAATAGTTTTTGAATATACACAAAAGGAAACAAGGAGGGAATTAAAATGTTTCACTACCAAAAAATCAGTTGAAGGACAATAATGTAGGAAATGAGGAACTAAAAAAAGCTATAAGGCGTATAGAAAACAAAGAGCAAAATGACAGAAGTAAGTCTCTCCCTATTAGTAATTTATCCAAAATAAATGGATTGAACTCTTCCATCAAAAGATAGAAATTGGCAGAATGGATAATAAAATATGCTGTCTCAAACAGGCTCATTTTAGATACAAAGATACAAACAGGTTGAAAGTGAAAGGCTGGAAAAAGATATTCCATGCAAATAGTAATCAAAAGAGAACATGGGTGGCTATATTAATATCGGAGAAAATAGACTTTAAACAAGAAAAGTTTACAAAAAACAAAGAATGGAATTATAAATTAATAAAAGACTCAACATAATAATATATAGTTTTATAAACATGTATACACCTAATTACAGACCATTAACATATCTGAATCAACAACTGACAGAATTGAAGGAAGTAAACAGTTGCACAGTAATATCTGGAGACTTCAGTGTGCCACTCAATGGTAGGACAACCGTCAGATGATAAGAAAGAAAATAGAGGACTTGAATAGCACAGTAAACAAAATAGGTCTAACATACATAGAGGACACTCTACACAATAGCAGAATGCACATTTTTCTCAAGTGCACATAGGACGTATCATAGGCCATAGCTTAAGTCTCAATAGATTTTAAAGATAGATATCATGCAAAGCTTCTCCTCTGATCATAGTGATATGAGGTTAGAAAGCAATAATAGAGGGCTCAAAGGAGAGGGCACAGGCCGCATATACCAGAGGTGGCGGGTTCAAACCCAGGCCCGGCCAAAAACTGCCAAAAAAAAAAAAAAAAAAGAAATCAATAACAGAAGGAAAACTGGAAAATTTACAAATTTGTGGTAATTAATGTACTCTTAAACAATGAATGGATTAAAGAATAAATTGCAAGAGAAATTAGAAGATACTTAAAAATAAAAACACAACATATGGGACACAGCAAAAGCAGTGCTAAGGGGGAAATATATTGCTATAAATGCTTACATTTAAAAATAAGATCTCTATTCAACAATCTAACTTTGCCTCTTAGAGAACCAGAAAAAGAAGAACAAAGAGCAAACATAGCAGAGAAGCAAGCAATATTATGATTAGCGATAAATGAAATAGAATAAGAGAAAATCAATGAAGCCAAAAGTTAGTTCTTTGGAAAAAATTAATAAAATTGACAAACCTTTAACTAAATTGACTAAGAAAAGTAGAGAGAAAACTCAAATTACTAAAATCTAATAAGAGTGGGACCATTGCTATCAATTCTACAGAAATAAGAATTATAAGAGAGTACTGTGAATAATTGTTCAACAACAAATTGCATAACCTAAATGAAATGAACAGATTCCTAGAAACACAAGCCTAAATCATGAAGATATAGAGACTAGGGCATAGACTTATCACTAGTAGGGAGCCTGAATCAGTGATGAAAAATCTTCTGGCAAAGAGAAGCCCTGGACCTGATGGCTTCACTAGTGAATCTGATGAAACATTTAAAAGTGAACTGACACCAATACTTCCCATCATTTACAAAAAGTTAAAGAGGAGGAAATAATTCCTGACTCATTTTATGAGGCCAGCTTTGCCTTGATATCAAAGCCAGATAAAGACATATAAAACTACAGACCAATATCCTTTGTGAACACTGAAGCAAAAATCCTCAACAAAATACTTGCAAACTGAATTCCGCAGCATATTAAAAGGAATATACAACATGTCCAAGTGAGATTTATTCCTGGAATGCAAGGATAGTTCAACATATGAAAACCAATAAATGTAATATGCCCCATTAACAGATTAAAAAGGAAAAACAACATGATCATCTCAATTGATGCAGAAAAAGCATTGGACGCCATCATTGTCATGATTAAAACATTCAACAGACAAGAAAGAGAATATATAAAAATTATTCAAAATAGATCACAGGCAGCAAAGATAAAATGGACAAATTCGCTTCCTAAAATGAAAAACTTGTACAATCAGACACAGGCAGCAAAAGATAAAATGGACAAATTGGCTTCCTAAAAATGAAAAACTTGTACAATCAAAGAATACTATCAACAGTGAAGGCTCGGCACCTATGGCTCAGTCAGCTAAGGCGCCAGCCTACATACACCTAAGGTGGCGGGTTCGAATCCCCAGCCCAGGCCCGCCAAACAACAATGATGGCTGCAACTGTTGTGGCGGGCGCCTGTGGTCCCAGCTACTTGGGAGGTGGAGGCAGGAGACTCGCTTGAGCCCAGGAGTTGGAGGTTGCTATGAGCTGTGATGCCATGGCACTCTACCCAGGGGGATAGCTTGAGGCTCTGTCTCAAAAA
>CAUYQV010099716.1:0-18758 GCA_963574575.1 Galagoides demidoff | reverse complement strand
TTAGATTTCAATCCAAGGAAAGTCACTGTGTTTTCCTTCCTCCTCTTTTTCCTGGTAAACTGTTACTATCCTTGAGACTGGGCATCACTTTTGTTTCTATATACACCTTCAATTTATGAGTTTAAGTGTCCATATTTCTGCAAAGCCCTGAGGAGTCCTGGGACATCAAAACTCTGCAGAAAGAACTTGAGCAGTTTGCCAAGCTCCTGAAGCAGAAAAGGCTCACCCTGTTGTTGCAATTGCCACAGAAGTCTTCTCATAAAATCTTATAAAATCCAGGGATCCAGACATCTTCAAGTGTTTTTCCCACACATTCTTCAAGGACTTTTATTGTTTCATGCCCTAGATTTAAATTTTTTATCCATTTTGAATCAATTTTTTAAGTAGTGAATGTTGTGGGTCTAATTTCAATTTTTTACATGTGGTTATCCAGTTCTCCCAGCACCATTTATTGAACAGGGATTCTTTTCCCCAGTGTTTGTTCTTGTTTGGTTTATCAAAGATCAGGTAGCTATAAGATGTTAGTTTAATTTCATGGTTTTCTATTCAGTTCCAAATATCTATATCTCTGTTTTTGTGCCAATACCATGCTGTTTTGATCACTAATGACTTGTAATGTAGCCCAGAGTCTGAAAGGATGATGCCCCTGACTTGGTTTTTATTGCTGAGAATTGCATTGGCTATACAGGGCTTTTTATGGTTCCATTCAAAATAATTATTTTCTCCAAATCTTCAAAGTACAATGTTGATATTTTAATGAGGGTTGCACTGAATCTGTTGATTGCTTTGGGAAGTATAGACATTTTAACAATGTTGATTCTTCCCAGCCATGAGTATGGTATGATCTTCCATTTGTTAATATATTTTTCTATTTCTTTTCTTGGAGTTTTATAACTCTCATTATAGAAGTCCTTAATCTCTTTTGTTAGGTATATTCCTGGGTATTTAATTTTTTTGAAGTTACTGTGAAGGGAACTGTGTCCTTGATTAGCTACTCAACTGGCTGTTGTTGGGACATCAAAGGCTGTTGATTTGTGGACATTGATTTTATATCCTGAGACATTACAATATTTTTTGATCACTTCCAGGAGTCTTGTGGTTGAGTCTTTGGGGCTCTCTAAGTATAAGGTCATATTATCAGCAAAGAGCAAGAGTTTGACCTCCTCTCCCCCCATTAAGATGTCCTTTATTTCCTTCTCTTGCTTGATTGCATTGGCTAGAACTTCCAGCCCTATGTTGAACGGGGTAGTGGTAATAGAGGACATCCTTGTCTGGTTTCAGTTCTAAGTGGAAAAACTTTCAGTTTTACTCCATTCAGCATTATATTAACTGTAGGTTTGTCATAGATGGCTTCAATCATTTTAAGAAATGTGCCACCTATGCCTATATTCTTTAGTGTTCTTATTAGAAAAGGATGCTGGACTTTGTCAAATGCTTTGTTTGCATCTATTGAGAGGATTACATGGTCTTTGTTTTTGCTTCCAGCCTTGCATCCCTGGAAACCTACTTGATCATGATGAATGATTTTTTCAATGTATAGGTATAATCTATTGGCTAGGATTTTATTGAGAACTATGGCATCTATATTCATTAGTGAAATTGGTCTGAAATTGTTCTTTTCAGTTGGGTCTTTTCCTGGTTTTGGTATCAGAATGATGTTTGCTTGGTTGAACATGTTGGAAAATATTCTTTCTTTCTGAATTTTTTGGAATAATTTCTGAAGTATAGCTATAAGCTCTTCTTTGAAGGTTTGATAGAATTCTGGTTTAAAGCCATTTGGACCAGGAAATTTTTTTTGTTGGGATTTTTTTATTATTATTATTATTGCTTCTTGGATCTCAGGGCTTAAAATTGGTCTGTTCCAGAGATCTATGTCTTCTTGGTTAAGTCTAGAGAGAGGGTATGATGCCAGGTATTGATCCATTTCTTCTACATTGTCAAATTTGTGGGCATAGTTTTTTTTTTTGTTTATTTAAGCTCACAAAGTTACCTTTTTTAAAAAATTAAACTATAGCTGTGTACATTAATGCATTTATGGGACACACTGTGCTGGTTTTATACACAATTTGAAATACTTACAACAAACTGGTTAACATAGCCTTCACCACATATTCTTAATTATTGTGTTAAGACTTTATACTCTACACTTAGTAGATTTGACAAGTACCCTTATAAAATGCACCATAGCTGTGGTCTGTCCAATTACCCTCCCTGCCCCCATCCTTCTCCCTCTTCTTCCCTTTACCTCCTCTTTTCCCTTCATCTTTGTCTGTAGTTGGGTTATAGATTTCATATGAAAGTGTGGGTTATTATATATTGGCTTTATAATAGAGCTGAGAACATTGGATACTTTCTTCCATTCTTGAGATACTTTATTAAGAAGAATATGTTCCAGCTCCATCCATGTAAAATAAAAGAGGTAAAGTCTCCATCTTTTTTAAGGCTGCATAATTTTCCATGGTGTACATATACCACAATTTATTAATCCATTCATGGGTCGATGGACACAGAGATGAACCCAGCTACTTATCGTCATTTGATCTTTGATAAGCCTATCAAAAAAATTCAGTGGGAAAAAGACTCCCTATTTAACAAATGGTGCTGGGTGAACTGGTTGGTGACCTGTAGAAGACTTAAACTGGACCCACACCTTGCACCTCTATCAAAAATAGATTCTCGCTGGATAAAAGATTTAAACTTAAGACATAAAACTATAAAAATACTAGAAGAGAGTGCAGGGAAAATACTTGAAGAAATCCCCCTGGGAGAATATTTTATGAGGAGGACCCCTCTGGACAATTGAAGCAACACCAAAAATACATTACGAGGACCTGATCAAACTAAAAAGCTTCTGCACAGCTAAGAACACAGTACATAAAGCAAGCAGACAGTCCTCAGAATGGGAGAAGATATTTTCAGGTTATGTCTCTGAAAAAGGTTTGATAACCAGGAACCACAAGTAACTCAAACATATTAGTGTTTCCATATTAGGAAAGGGCATAGAGTTTCTTGTAGTATTCTGAGATGATCTCTTATACCCCTGAATTGTTAGACACAAACATTATTATAATAACAGGTATTTTTGACATGTTTGATACATTTTGAAGATATGAAAAAATAATTTGTTGTTTAGATAAGAAGAGACTTTATTCACAAGCACTATCAAGAAAGGGTGAGGTACCATCTCAATAAGAAGTTTTTGTAGTACAGAAAACATTCCCATCATAAGGTCTGCAAGTATCTCAAGGGTTAAGAAAAAAATAGTTTTCTTTTATGAAGAAAAATAAACAAGGTTAGAGAGAACCAGATGTGAAGGAGTGGGACTACAGGGATGGTGTGATCTCTCAGTGAATGAGAGAACTGCCTATCTTGCAGGTGGCAGCATATTCAAATGGGGTGTTAAGGAGGGCCTGTGAGTTGAGTGAGGTTGAGGGTGGGTTAGAGGCCAGCCTGGGGGGAAGCATAGAGTTTGTTTAGTCAGCATTTCATTTTGATTGATCCATGGGGGAGACAAAACAATTTAGCTAACCATTTATGAGGCAAATGATCTGCAGCTGGCCTTGTTATCGGTGTTTATAGCCCATGATGGAGCATCACTGAGTCTGACATAAGTCACAGGAAAAACTACAGTTAGTTGCAGTAAGCTGTTTCAGGAACACAAAGTGATGAAGGCATATCTTAACCCTCTCTGTTTTCCAGCATCATAGCATTCTGGGAAAATTCAAAATTGTCAGAGGAAACAAAAGGAAAAGTGGCAGTATCTGCTTTCAAAAATGTGGAGACTAAATGAAGAGCAAAAAAAAAAATTTCATGCATTAAAAAAAACATAGTAACAATTAAGGAGAAAGAGAAAAGGAAAACAATCAACATGAATGGATAAGTGTTATCTCATTTAATTCTCTAATACCTTCATGATGCAGGCACTATAGTCTTTTCCAGTGAGCAGATGAAGAAAAAGAAGCTTAGAGGTGTTAAGTAAGTAATCCAAGGACTCACAGACAAGAAGTGACAAAGCCAACTTTGGATTCTGATCATGTTAATAGCCCTGGTCACTGCTGTTACATGAAAATTCCAAAATTTCACATAAAATGCATCTTGTAGGCAGGTAGAAAATACTTAGAACCTGCAGAATTTTCTATCTGATTTACATAGAACTAATAAGAAACCTGCGGACTTCCAACCTACTGTGAGGCAGGGTGGCAATCCCTATTGAGATAGACCCCAATAACCATTAAAATATGTGCATAAGAAACAAACTTTAATATTTTGCATATAATTTTTACTCTGAAGCTTATTAATGCTTTCTTTTTAACATTATTGTAAAACAATGTATTTGTTCAAGGGCATAAATGTTGTAGCCAGGGTTCCATAATGAATGTCTGAAGCAGGAAGCTGGAGGGAATTCATAGAATCTTGAGCATCTCTCTTCCAATTCTCTCCATCATTCTGTCTGCTAAAGCTGAAATGCCTGTCCCAGGGGCAAAACTTTTCACCTTAGGAAGGTCAAGACTTAAAAATATTCCTACCTGGTACCTCCAAGGGGTACATGACTGATAAGAGACTAATTTTGAGCAAGGATTGCCTAGTGGAAATGAAGAAAGGAGCCTGCAACCCGGGAAAGGTGACCTTCACCTTAAAAAGGAAGTGATTGTATAT
The DNA here is from genome assembly GCA_963574575.1 of Galagoides demidoff. Classification (NCBI taxonomy): domain Eukaryota; kingdom Metazoa; phylum Chordata; class Mammalia; order Primates; family Galagidae; genus Galagoides; species Galagoides demidoff. The sequence continues at coordinate 14,102 of CAUYQV010099716.1, read as the reverse complement.
CCAGTTTTCCCAACATCATTTGTAAAAAAAAAGAAAACAAATAGTAAAGGGGAATAGGAAGAGGCTGGGAAGGAGGGTAAAGAATGCAAAAAGGTTTCAAAACAAAGCCAACCAAATCTTGCTTTTGACAATGATCAAAATATTATAAGATAATATATCAAATTAATAATGTAAATGTTTGCATTCCTTTCCCTCAGTACTTACAAAATCTCACTATTTATAGACCAAGATCATCTCCCTGTCAAGTCTGAAGAGCTGGACCCTAGTTATCCACTGCTTTGGAGAGCAAAGGTCACTGCAGGATGGGTCATTTGTGAGCCAAGTACAGAGGCTTTATGGAAGCCCAGTCAGCTCTGCCTTTGTTGGCATGTGGTAATGGCTCACAGTCAAAAATGGGCAGCACATCCCCACCAATTGTCCATTAGGCCTATGCCCTGAGATTTGGGGACACTGCCTTCACATGCAACCCACTCTGGCAGTGGGAGGCATCTGGAGCAGAACTGCCCTGATTCCACATGATCCCTGATATTTGCCACAGTATACATTTGTTTCAGTTGAGGCTTTTAGATTTACCACTATATTTGCAGGGGGGACACTGCAGGTGTCTCAGTAACTACTAGAGATTGGTGAGTGACCAAAGTGATGAGGGAGGGGGTGCTGTTTCACTGACTGCCTTTGGATGATAAGAGATGCCATCCTCCATACCAGATACTTGAATGACATACATTAAGAACAAGTGGGGAGTCCAAGCAGAGAATTGTGCTAGGGACAGAGGTAAACCAAGAAAAAAGGTGAAAACTCTCCAGATACCACCTTTTTTCCAAAGCCTCACAGCCTGGAGAGTAAAGTATACTTTACAAAGCCTTTTCATAGTAGTTTGTGTGAATTTCTCTTTTAATCTCCAAGCCTTGGCTAAGTCTCACTGTGATGCCTTAGTCCTAGGTGTGTTGAGTTCTCAGGTATGAGAGAATGCCGCTTTTCCTAGGTCAGAACAGTAGAATGAGTTACTAAGCCACCTCAAAGCAGAGAAAACATAGAAATGTAGCTGGAGTTGTGTGGTCTATGCTCCATTTCTTACCTGGAAATTCTTCTTTCAGGCTCATTTTGGTTGTTTTTCAATGTAAGGCAATACTTAGTCCTAGAAATGTGATCCAAATTTGGTTTCTGAAAGTCTCTAAAATGGATGTTCACTATAACTCTCCTTTGCTGAGAAAGAGAAAAGCTGTGGCCCAAAGATAAAGAATTAGAAAATTTGCTCCCTTTCTGTGCTCCTCTGAGGTTATGGGTACCCAATAGCTAAAACTGGATCTTAAGAAAGCTGAACACACAAAATGAGGTCAGGCTCTCTGTGGGTCCCAGGAGCTCCAGAAGCAGCCCTCAGGGTTGAAGACCAGACAAAACTAGATAATTAGGACAGTAGCCCCAGAATGAAGATTGCAGGGCAGGCAGCAATAACACAGACAAGGATCGGGGATATAAACTGCCATCCTCCTAGGACAGAGATTCCCTACCCTGGATGTACATTAGAATCACCTGAGAAGCTTTAAGAACTCCTAGGGAACCGGTTGCACCAGAGAGTAATCTTTTCAGAACCTTTGGGGGTGATCCCCAAGCATTAATATTTTTTAAAGCACTCCAAGTTATTCTGATGTTTAGTAAGGACTGAAATTCCCTACCCTTGTGGGCATTAAACATGTAAAATATGGAGCTTTGGGAGGGTTTCCAGCCTCCACAAGTGACACAGAGATGTGATGCTCACTTAATTGCAATCTGTTAGCAAACCATTTACTAAGGCTTGTGTTAGGGAGCCCGAAGGAGGGGAATTCTGTGCTGCTCTACTGATGTAACTAGAGACCAGAGCTCTCAAAGCACAGTAGAATCTGTGAGGTTAGCTTCCAAGCCCTGCCTTAAGCCAGCTTCCCCAGGACCATTGGCTACTCGGGGCAAAGATTTTAAACTTCACCATCACAACATACTTGGGTTTGTAGTTGTTGTTATCAATTAATACCTAATTCACAAAGTTAAGGTCCTGGCATATTTAAACAATTTACCTGTTTTTGTTAAATTATAAAAGTTTCAATGTTATCCTACAATAACAGTATGCTCATCACTTTCACTCACATAGTTTCATTCATTCAACAAATATCTAACACCTGCTAGATGTGTGCCAAGTGCTGTGTTAGATACCAAAGATAGAGCAGGTCAATAAAACAGCTGTGATCCCTGCCCTCTCAGGTTATTATTTATCATATAAACAGAAATACTTAAAGTATTAAAATGAGATGAGCATTATAATAAAGACTACCAATAAAACACACAGCAAAGGCTCTTGGCAGAGGTAGAAAAGCCCTTTTTTGCCCGGTGACCTGAGTGGCGAGTAGGTATTGAGTAAAAAGGAAAGGATGGTACAGCAAGTAATGATGAGGAATTATCCAGGGTGAGGCCACCGTCCTCAAAGTAATAAGAGCCACCATCCCTGAAGAAAGTTAATGGTCATCACAATAATTAACTAGTATAATATTGTAATACATATTACTTCCCTGCAGATTTGAGATAATTCATCTGAATCTCAGTGATACATGGAGGATATTTCAGGCTTATGCATCACATTAAAGGAAAGGTCAAGAATCATAGACATACTTTTGGAAATAAGGCAAAAAGTAGTTATATTTATCTTATGCCTAGAGGCCAATGGATTGGTGCATTTCTATCCCTTTCTACTCCCATTCAACAAGTCCATCCAGTGTCATCATCACTTCGTTCTTCTGATGACTCCACAGCCTTCAACATCCATCCTTGGGATAGTGCTTCTCAACTCTGGCAGGAATCTGGATCATCTGAAGGATTAGTTAAAGCAGGTTTCTGTTCCCCTCTCCCACAGGTTCTGATTCAGTAGGTCTAGTGTGGGGGCTTAAAATGTGCATTTCCAGCAAGCTCCCAGGTAATAATGCAGATTCTTCCAGTCCATTGGCTACACTTTGAGTATTTCTGTTCTGTAGCACTGGTCCCTGAGAGGAAACTCCAACACATTGGCAGACAGTTGAAATTCTGCTCCACTCTTTTCCTCTGACCTTAATATCCAAAGAAGGTTCTAAAGCAGCATGCAGACTTGGAATCTGATGTCCCTATACTTTTCTCAACCCTTAGAAAGAAACTTCTAGAAGCAGGATATCTAGGTGGTGGCTGTTGAACTTTGTAAGTGTGACAACTCCATTATTTAACTTTTCTGTCTGATAAATTTATATGGTACTAATCAGTGCCCTCAGTCATCGTCCAATTGAAGAAATCATAAAGCAAACTATAAGATTTTTTTTTAAAAGTCATATCATCACATACAAAATATAAGTTTGTATGTAGAATGGGGGCAAAAAATTTCTTAAAGTATGCATACTTTTTTTGGGGGGGGTGGTGCCTGTGGCTCAGTGGGTAGGGAGCTGGTCCCATATACCAAGGGTGGTGAGTTTGAACCCAGCCCTGGCCAAACTGCAACAAAAAAATAGCTAGGCATTGTGGTGGGTGCCGGTAGTCCCAACTACTCAGGAGGCTGAGGCAAGAGAATTGCTTAAGCCCAGGAGTTGGAGGTTGCTGTGAGCTGTAATGCTAGAGCACTCTACAGAAGGCGATAAAGTGACTCTGTCTCTAAAAAAAAAGTATACATACATTTTTATTTATTTAAAAAATCATTTGGGGAAAAATAGGGTAAGATGACTGACTAGAGACATTGGCTGGCAGATTATCACAGTATGAAAGAAAAGTTTTAGATGAAAATACATATATAGCTCAAGTGTAATTCTGAGGAAAATTACCAAAACCTACCAGAAGCTCCACAGGAAAATGTTACAGAGCAGAACAGGCAGGAACAAGATATCAATAGAGATCAACTTAGAGTCCTGTGGAAAGGGTAATTGGGGGTTGTATTCATCCTCCCCTCACACATCTGGTAGTCAGCAGGATCCCAAGCTGCCAGAGAGCTTCTTTACCTTCAGAAGCAAAATGTTATTGCCACCAGTGAACTGGGTGCTCCTTGAAACAAAGCACCAGGCCACCTGCCCCCTCAGGGGCACGCCCCATCATCACAAACCTGAGCAGTGACAGCATGTCATTTTTGTTTTCAACCCATTATGTGCCTTTGTCTTCCCCAGGGACCCTTAGCCCTTCATTTTTTGTGTCACTTTTCCCCACATAAACAGGTTCCAAATCCTCCCCAGATTGTTGAGGCCACAAAGGCTAGTGAGTCCCAAGAGAACTGTGTGATCTCAGAGCTTGGACATTCTGGACAGGCTGCCTTCTGGGGAGAGGAACAGAGGGCATCAGAGTGCCCAATGTCCTCCTTTCAGATTCTTTCCTGCCACATGACACAGGTGCCTCAAGGGGCGATTGATCCAAGGCTTTCAGAGGGACTACTTCCCCTGTGTTAGCACATCTGCTACACCAAGGCTTCTACAGAGAGCCAGGATCATGTTTTATCTCTTAAAGACCTGCAGCAAATGAAGGTGTACTCAGATTGCTAGCTCCCTCCCCACCAGCCTTCCCTAGTGCTGCTCACCTGGCTGCTCCAGCAGAGCAGGGCACCTCCTGAAGTGCTTGAGCACTCCATGGGCAACTTGGGACCAGCCAGCTTCTCCCTGGCCCAGTCAGGTCTTGAACCAAGGAGACCAGGTATAGGCCTACAGGTTAGTCACCATACCCCCTGGACTCAGTCACATTGCTCAGGAGTATGGAGGGGATATTTGTAAATCAATCTTGGGAGGCAAGGGAGTCCATGTAAGGAGAACAGAAAGGAAAGTGTGGTGTTGGTCTGACCTGCAGCACACCCAGAGTACCCTCTGCCCCACAGGAAAGCCACATTTTCTGTCCAGGATGGGATTTTTTTTTTTTTTTTAGGGTGTACAGTCACTTTATTTTTTCCCCCTTGATGAGGAGCCCCTGAGGTTATTCTAGAGCCAGGGCCTGCCTTCCTGAGTCCTTGCCTATACCACAAAGACTTGTTTCTCCACTATGGCTGGCTGGCCAAGTTTTATTTCAAATTTTTTTAAATTTTATTTTTTATTTTATTTTATTTTATTTTTTTATTGAATGGTAACTATGTATATTAATGCACTTCCAGGATGGGATCTTAAGCTGGAAAATTGTCAGCCCACAACATTACTAGTGACTTCGGCTATTTTGGGCTGCTGCTTGCAGCTGGATGGAGATCTTGAAGAAGGGGGAGAGAGAGAAGAGCAAAACCCACTCCCAACACCTAACTGTGAATTCCAGACAGTCCCTCCCCGACAAGCAGACTTTCTGGTTTGGTGGGGGCACTTCTGCCCCTCTCTAGTGGTTTTCCCCAGCAGCCTGGGAGCTGACCCTTAACAAGACAGCTATACTTACTAGCCTTTATGGAGCCTCAGTGCTGGCTTACGTGACACGGCACTGCCCAACCTCACTTGTCCACCCACCTCTGCTGTGATGAAAAATAAAGAGCCCTAGGAGCTCCAGCATACTGCTCACCACCTGGGGCAACCAAGTGCTTCTCCTGACGGACTAGAGCAGGTCGCAGATCTCAAAAAATTACGCTGCAGGTGTGGTGGGCACCTGTGTCCCAGCTACTTGGAAGGCTGAGGCAAAAGAATCACTTAAACCTAAGAATTGGAGATTGCTGTGAGCTGTGATGCTACAGCACTCTACTGAGGGTGGCATAGTGAGACTTTGTCTCCTCCAAAAAAAAGAAAAACACTGCAGGTAGCTCTTTGCTGCCAGTGCCATCTGCTGGCAGGAAGGCTGATTTGTAAAGCATATTGCAGCATTTACTAATTCAATTGTACAAGGTATGGCTTATTCTTACCCACAAGCACTATCTATTGTGGCATAGATTAAACTGGGCATCCTAATTCACACTGTTAAGAAAATCACAGGACCTGGGAAAGAGAAAGTATTTCAAGGACCTTTATCTTCCCATGTCAACAAAAGATAAGAAATCTGCTCACACATGATACACTATTAATACAGCTTGGAAATAACAAACAATTAAGAAAACCACCACACTATCTATGTCAAAGTATCAGTCCAGAACCTAGACCCCTATCAAAGTGCCCATAAGCAAAGCCAAAGATTCTTACCCAACTTATGCTATAGAAGCACACTTAAGACTGGGTGGGGGAACCCCATATAAACAAAAGAAAATCCCCAAACAAGAAGTGACAGCTGTTCCAGATGACCAGAAATCAACACAAGAACTCTGGAAGTATGAAAAGTCAGACTGAAAGGACACTCCCACAGCAGCACATCAGCTCTCTAGCAAAGGATCCCAACCAAAATGACATTTGGAAATGACAAATAATAAACTCCAAATATGAATTATAAGGAAGTTCAATTCAAAAGAACTCAAAGAAACCAGAAAAATAATTCAGGAAATGAATGAAAAATGTACTAAAGTAATAGCTATATTTTAAAAGAGACAATTAGAACTTCTGGAAATAAAAATTTTGTTTATGGAAATACAAAACACAGTAAAAACTCTTAAGAATAGGTAACAACAAGTAGAAGAAATAATCTCAGAGCTTTAAGACAACTCATCCAAATTAACCTATTCAGTCAAATATAAAGAACAAAGAATCAAAAGGAACAAAGTATATGAGAAATGTGGAATAATATAAAATGGCCAGATATAAGAATCATAGGCATCCCTGTGGATGAAGAACAAAAATCACAAAGTCTGGAAAATCTATTTGAAGAAAACTTCCTTATTCTTGCTAGAGATTTATATATCCAGATACAAGAAACTCAATGAATAAATAAGAGATTCATTGCATAAAGGACATCACCAAAGCACAGTCATCAGACTGACCAAAGGCAACATGAAGGGGGAAGTCTTGCAACTGTGAGTTAAAAATATAGTGTAATTCACAAAGGAAAATCCATTAGACTAACAGCAGGCTTCTCTGGAGAAATCGTACAAACCAGAAATGGATGTGATCCCATCTTTACTTCTCATAAAATAACTGCCAGCCAAGAATTTTGTATCCTGCTAAACTAAGTTTTATAAGTGAAGAAGAAATAAACCTTTTCCCAGATAAGCAAACACAAAGGGAAGTTGTTGCTATTAGACCCATCCTACAGGAAGCACTAGAAGTACATTATACAAGGAAAAGCACAATAGATACCAACAGTGTATAAACACCAGAAAAGTCGGGGTGGCATCTGTGGCTCAGTGAGTGAGGTGCCAGCTCCATATAAGGAGGCAGGTGGGTTTGAACCAGCCATAGCCAAACTGCAACAAAAAATAGCTGGGCATTGTGGTGGGTGCCTGTAGTCTCTGTTACTTGGGGGGCTGAGGCAAGAGAATCACCTAGGTAGGCCCAACAGCTGGAGGCTGCTGTGAGCTGTGACGCCACTGTACTGTACTGAGGGTGACAAAGTGAGACTCTGTCTCTAAAAAAAAAAAACCCAAACAGGAAGTCATAGTTTATAGCTCTTCTCAAATAATAGCAGAAGAGGAAAAACAAAATAAGGTATCATCTAACGTGATGAACAGAACAACATTCCACAATCAACACGAATGGTTTGAATGCCCTTCTTAAAAGACACAGACTCAGAGAATGGATGACAAATCACAACCCAAGTATCTGCTGTCTCATGAAATAAATCTAACCCATACAGAGTCACACAGATTCAAGTTGAAGGAACAGAACAAAATATTCCACACAACTGGCAACCAAAAGTAAGCAGGTGTAACCATTCTCACATCAGGTAAAATAGATTTGAGATTAACAATGATAAAAAAAGACAAAGAAGGTCATTTTATAATGGCAAAAGAAGAAATTCAACAAGAAGACATAACTATATTAAATATATATGCTTTTTTTTTGCAGTTTTGATCAGGGCTGGGTTTGAACCTGACATCTCCAGTATATGGGGCCAGCACCCCACTCCTTGAAGCACAGGCGCCACCCAATATATATGCTTTTATTACAGGAGGTCCCAGAGCAAATTCTTCCAGACCTAAGCAAAAAAATAAACAGTCACATCTTAATAGTCAGGAAATTTAACACTCCACTGACAGTATTAGACAGATCACTGAAGCAGAAAATGAATATAGAAACATTGAACTTATACAACTCTAGAATAATTGAACTTGACACACATTTAAGAACATTCTACTCCCAAACTATACAATATATATATTTCTCTGCAGCACATGGAAAATTTTCAAAGGCTGATCATATCTGAAGCCACAAAACAAGTTTGAGTAAATTCAAAAACATCAAAATCCTTTGGGTAAATATCAATAGTTGGGTAAAAACATCAAAATACTTTGGGTAAAATCCAGTAGTTGGATTTCTGGATCAAATGATAGATCTACTTTTAGTTATTTGAGATATTTCCACATGACTTTCTACACATGTTATCCTAGTTTGCAATTCTGTCAGCAGTGTAAGAGTGTTACTTTCTCTCTGCATCCATGCCAGCATCTCTTTTTGGGGATTTTTGATGAAAGCCATTCTCACTGCAGTCAGGGGATACCTCATTGTGGTTTTGATTTTCATTTCCCTGCTGATTAGAGACATTGAGCATTTTTTCATCTGTTTATTGGCCATTAGTCTATCCTCTTTTGAAGAGCTTTTGTTTGTGTCTTTTATCCACTTTTTTATGGAGTTATTTGGTTTTTTTTCTTGCTGATTTGCTTGAGTTTTTTATGCATTCTGATTATTAGCCCTTTATCAGATGTATAGCATGCAAATATTTTCTCTCATCCTACAGGTTGTCTATTCGCTCTGTTGATTGTTTCCCTGGGTGTGGGGAAGCTTTTAAATTTAACCCGGTCCCATGTGTTAATTTTTGTTGTTTCTGTGATTGCTTTTGGGGTCCTCTTCATAAATTCTATGCCCAGGCTGATGTCCATACAAGTTTTTCCAATATTTTCTTTTAGAATTCTTGTAGTTTCATGCCTTATATTTAAGTCTGTTATCCATTGTGAATTGATGTTTGTGCGTGTAGAGAGGTCTTCTTCAGTCTTCTCCATGTGGCTATTCCATTTTCCCAGCACCATTTATTGACTAGAGATTCTTTCCCTCAGTATATGTTATTGTCTGCTTTGTTAAACATAAGATGGATACATGAAGATGGTTTCATGTCTGGGTTTTCCATCATGGTCCATTGATCTATACCTCCATTCTTATGCCAATACCAGGCTGTTTTGGTTACTATAGCCCTGTAGTATAGCTTAAAGTCTGGTAAAGGGATGCCTCTCAATTTTTCTTTGTTGCTTAAGGTTGTGTGGCTATTCAAGTGCTTTTCTGATTCCATATGAGCATAGAATTATTTTTTTCTAGATAGTCAAAAAATATCTTGGTATTTTAATGGGGATTGCACTGAATCTAGATCACTTTCAGCAATACAGGCATTTTAACAGTGTTGATTCTGCTAATACATGAGCACAATATGTTTTTCCATTTGTTTACATCCTCTACATTTTTCTTCCTCAGTGATTCATAGCTCTCCCTGTAGAAGTCTTTTGCTGCCATGGTTCAATACATTCCTAAGTATTTTGTTTTCTTTGTCCCTATTGTGAAAGGCATTGAGACTTTGATTCTTAGCTTGACTGTTCTTGGTGCATAATAATGTTTTTGATTTGTGTACATTTGTTTTGTAACCTGAGATTTGTTAAATTTATTTATTAATTCCAGAATTTGGGGGGTTTTCTAAATAAAAGATTGTATCAGCAGCAAAGAGGGATAGTTTGACCTATATGTCCCCATTTAGGCACCCTTGGTTTCCTTCTCTTATCTGACTGCTCTGATTAGGGCTTCCATCAGTACACTGAATAGAAGTGAGGACAGTGGGCAACTGTGTCTAGTTCCAAATCTAAGTGGGCATGCTTTCAATTTTTCCCCATTCAGTATGATGTTGGCTGTGGGTTTGTCAAATATGGATTTTATCATTGTGAGAAGTGTTCCATCTGTGCCTATTTTGTTAAGAGCTCTTATTATAAAAGGGTACTGAATTTTATTTTTTTAAAAAAGCGTAGACTCAAATGTTTATTGCAGCACAATTCACAATTGCAAAGATGTGGAATCAACCCAAGTGCCTGTCAATACATGAGCAGATTAATAAAGTACATATACCATGGATTAGTACTCAGCCATAAAATAATGTTTAACTAATATTTTTTGTAACAAACTAGACAGAACTAGAGAGCACTCTTTTAAGTGAAAGATCACAAGAATGAAAAAAAAAAGCCACATGTACTCATTATTTAATTGGAACCAATCAGTCAACCCATGTGCATATTTGGCAGTATAACTCAATGGAAAGCAAGGAGGAGCAGGAAGGAAGGGGTAAATTCAGACCCAGTGAGTGAGTACAATGCACACTACTGAGTGATGGTTATACTTATAACTTTGACATGAACTATACAAAGGAAATTCATGCAACCAAAGTGTTTATACCCCTATAATATCCTGAAAAAAAAACTTTTTTTGTTTGTAGAGACAGAGTCTCTCTTTATTGCCCTTGATAGAGTGCTGTGACATCACAACTCACAGCAACCTCCAACTCCGCCTCCCAAGTAGCTGGGACTACAGGTGCCTGCCACAACGCCCAGCTATTTTTTGGTTGCAGTTTGGCCAAAGCTGGGTTCAAACTTGCCACCCTTGGTATACGGGGCCAGCGCTCTACTCACTGAGCCACAGGCACTGCCCAATCCTGAAATTTTTTTAAAAAGAAAGAACCTAGGCAAAAATAAACAAGAAAAAAACTCAAAATAATACTGTGTATTCTCTCAGACCACATTGGAATACAATTAGAAATCAATTCCAAGAAAAATACTTCAATCTACACAAAGTCGTGGAAATTAAACAACCTGCTGTTGAACATTCTTTGGGTCAACAATAAAACAAAAATGGAAATTGAAAGATTCCTTGACTGAATGACAAGCTATCAAAACTTATCAGGTTCAGCAAAAGCAGCCCTAAGAGAAAGTTTATAGCTTTAAATGACTACAAAAAAAAAAAAAAAAAGAAACAAAGATCACAAATTAACAAGCTAATGTCACATCTCAAGGAAATAGAAAAAGAAGAACAAATCAAACCTGGAGCCAGCGTAAGAAAGAAATAACACAGCTTAGTCCAGAACTAAACTAAAGGCAAACCAGAAAACAATATAAAGGATTAATGAAACAAAAAGTTGATTTTTTGAAAGACAGACAAAATTGATACTTTACTAGCCAGAACTAGAAGGGAAAGGACCCAAACAACCTCAATCAGAAATGAAAAAGGAAACATTACAATGATATTAAAGAAATACCAAAGATCATTTGTGAATACTACTAAAATTTCTATGCACATAAACTAGAAAACGTTGAGGAAATGAACAATGTCTCTACTGCCCAAAGTGATTTACAGGTTCAACACAATCCCATCAAAATACCCAGGCCATATTTCACAGATCTAAAAAAATAATCATAAGTTTCATTTGGAAGCCCCTCCAAAAAAAGCTAAAATAAAACAGCCAAAGAAATCTTCAGTAAAAAGGATATTATGTGACTTCAAATTTTTCTTCAAAGTTATTATACGAACAGTAAGGTGCTGGTATAAGAGTAGAGTCATAGACCAATGGAACAAAATTGAGAGCCCAGAAATAAAACCATCCATCTACAACTAGAAGATCTTCTACAAGCAAACAACAACATACAACATACACTAGGGATAGGAAGCCCTACTTAATCAGTAATTCTGGGGAAATTAGATGGCCATATGTGGAAAAATGAAACAGGATCCCTGTATATTGCTATCTATAAATATTAATTCAAGATGAGCTAAAGATTTAAATGTAAGGAATGAAGTCATAAAAATTCTAGAATAAAACATAGGCAAAAGTCATTCAGACATCAGCCTAGGAAAAACTTTATGATTAAGACCCCAAAGGCAAACATAGCAACAATTTAAATAAGTGAGACTTACTTAAATTTAAAAGCTTCTGCACAGCAAAGGAGTAATTGACAGAGTGAATAGACAACCTCCATAACAGAAGAAAATATTCACAAGCTATATATCCAATGGTGGACTAATATCCAGACTCTACAAAGAACTCAAACAGATCATCAAGAAAAAAAAAAAAACTCTACTGAAAAGCAGGCATTAAGATATTCAAAAGAATGACCAACAAAAACAAACATGAAAAAAATAATTAACCCTGTTAATCATCAGGGAAATGCAAATTAAAACTATAATGAAAGACCAGAATGGCCGTTATTAAAAAGTAGGAAAAAAAACCCATACACTCTGGCATGGATATAGAGAAAAAGGAAACCTTATACACTGTTGGTGGCACTGCAAATTAGAACGACCTCTACAAAAAACAGTATGGAGAGTCCTCACAGAGGTAAATGTAGACTTACCATTAGATCCAGTAATTCCACTTCTGGGTATATACTCAAAAGAAATGGAGTCATTTTATCAAAAATATACCTGCATTCAAGTGTTTATCTTGGCACAATTCATACTTGCAAAGATGTGGAATCACCTAAGTTCCTTGCACTTCATAAATGATAAAGAGAATGTGGTATGTTTATATATATATGTGTATGTGTGTGTGTATGTGTGTGTGTGTGTGTGTGAGTAATACTCCATGGTGTGTATAAAAAGAAATAAAATAACGTCATTTGTGCCAATGCAGAGGGAACTGGAGACCATTATCCTACATGAAGTATCTTAGGAATTAAAAAGCAAATACCATTTGTTCTTATGAATAAGTGGGAGCTAATGGATGGATACATGTGGGCATAAAGTGATATAAAGAATATGAGAAACCAAAATGCAAGGAGGGGAGAAGAGTGGGTGTGAGATAAAAACTTACCTGTCGGGAGCAATGAGCACACCAAAAATCCCTGACTGAAGTGTTATATAAGATACCTATGTAATAAAAACACTTGTACTCCCTTAAATCTCTTGATATTTTATGATGATCATCAGCTAACAATCCTGAGCTCCCCCCACCAGAAAAAAAAACTGGTTCCTTTTGGAGTCATTAATGTTAGGGAAAAAAAATCCTTGTATTATACTTTCACATAAACCTTAGTTTTTCTGGACATACAATTCTATACTTGAAGGTTTTTTTTAAATTTCTATAAATATTACTCAACTATCTTCTCATATCTAGTATTGTTATAGAATATCCATATACCCATATGATACGTATTTCCTTAGAAAAATTCTGCTTTTTCTCTTTGGAAATTTTAAAAATTATTTCCTTGTGTTTAATGTTCTTAAATTTTACTACTATTCATCTAGATTTTTCTTTTCTTCTCTTGTTACATTCTTGCTATATCCTTTGAATTGTAGGATAATTAGTTATTATCTAATTATTCTTTAAACTATATTATATCTTTCTTTAATCCTGAGAAATTTTCAATAATTCTTTCTTTGAATGTATTTCCTATAATTTTTCTAATATTTTATTATAAAAATTCCCAATCACATAAAAAGAATCACACAATGAAAACTCAATGTAAATATCTCTTAGATGCTATCATTTTTTAATTTGTCACAAAATTATCACTCTATCTCTCTACCCATCAATGACTTCAGGCTTTTTATGTTTTTGAAAATAAATCACAGACATCAGCACACTTCCTCCAAATACTTCAGTATACATATCCTTATATAAAAATACATATTAATGTTTCTTTATATTTGCATTTTGCCTCTTTAGACAAAAAATTATGTACAATGAGATATACAAATTTCAGTAATACCATCCAATGAATTTTGACAGATGCATAAAACTGTGTCCTAGACCTAGATCAAGATATAGTCCATTACCATCACCTCTGAAAATTCCTTATGCCCCTTCAACAATCTCCTCATCCAGCCCTATCCTTGGGCCCACAGATGCAACCTTTGTGATTAAATAAGGTTCCACCATAAATTAGTTTTGTGTATCTAGGGTTTAAGATAAGTAAAATGATGCAATAGGCATTCTTTTTTTTTTTTTTTTTTTTGAGACGGAGCCTCAAGCTATCCCCCTGGGTAGAGTGCCATGGCATCACAGCTCATAGCAACCTCCAACTCCTGGGCTCAAGCGAGTCTCCTACCTCCGCCTCCCAAGTAGCTGGGACCACA
>CAUYQV010099714.1:0-10772 GCA_963574575.1 Galagoides demidoff | reverse complement strand
TTTTTTTTTTTTTTTTTTTGAGACAGAGCCTCAAGCTGTCACCCTGGGTAGAGTGCCATGGCATCTCAGCTCACAGCAACCTCCAACTCCTGGGCTCAAGCGAGTCTCCTGCCTCCGCCTCCCAAGTAGCTGGGACCACAGGCGCCCGCCACAATGCCCAGCCATTTTTGGTTGCAGCCATCATTGTTGTTTGGCGGGCCCGGGCTGGGGATTCGAACCCGCCACCTTAGGTGTACGTGGCTGGTGCCTTAGCCGATTGAGCCACAGGCGCTGAGCCCAGGGAGGGAAATTAATAGCCACCCCCAAACAGCCTGGTTGCAATTATTGTGGCCCAACAGAACCAGGTAGCACATGTAGGGCCTGTTGGTGAGGGGTGTGATGCAGGGAGGCAGACAGAGGCAAGTGGAGCCAGGTGGGAGAATCAGCTGGAAGAAGAAACAACTGGAGTTGGGGGCCAGAGGGCACCTGAGCCCTCAGCCTGCAGTAATAATGTCCCTGTGCTCTGGCCAGGTGGTTACCTACCTGCATCAGCATGGCCCTTCCTGCCACACCCAGCCATGGGGCCTCACAGGTGGGGCTCACTAAGGCCAAGAAACCTAGCCAAGAAAGGTGGGGTCAGGTCAGATCTCCACAACCCTATTACACAGAGGGGTTGTGACCACTCCTTAAAATGCAACTCTCATTGGTTACTTGTAAGGAGGAGCCCACAAGAGCCCACTGCACAGACTTGTCCTTTGACAGCCCAAAGAATGCCTTCTTGGTTTCAGTAAGGCCACTTAGAGTGAGAAACTGAGCTCTGATAATAGCAGTGGGGGGGGGGGGGCTTTGTTACTGTGCACATGTGAGGAAGGAGTACGGTCACACTTCCAGACCGCCCACGCGGGACTCTGGGCCCTCGATGCTGCTGTGGGGTCCTGGAGCCACCTCTTCAGCCCCTCTGCCCTTCTGAGAAGGAAAAACAGTGCCGCCTGCCTCCCAGGGAGCCCCAGCAGCTCTGGATCCACTGAGCACCTCCAGATGCCGGGAGCTTTATGTGCATCGCCCCCCTCCTCCATCACAGTGACAGGGAAACACAGTTATCCAACTTCTAACAAACAGGAAGAGGTTTCAAGAGTGTGTAGTGACCTGGCCAACATCACACAGCTAGAGTCACCAAGGTGGAATTTGAATCCAGGTCTGCTGGACCTTGGAGATGATCCGCTTCCCGCTGCACTAAGCTGCCACTGAACAGGACTTACTGTGCACTGCTCTTTGCACTGGGGTACATGGGAGTTGAGTTACAAGAGTTTCATTCTTTCAGACATGCCGTGTGCTTGCCAAAAACTAAACTGACCAGCACAGCACAGAAGGCAGCACAGCCTCCCGGGGCTGTCCCTCCATCTGCTCTCAGCTGTGTCTGCCTGTGAACTGCCCTGACCTTATCAGAGCCACATCTGAGAGGTGGGCAGGGAGCTGGGATGGCAGCTGCAGGCCTCGCACCAGCAGCTTCCAGGCAGCAGCATCTCTCTACACCCAAAAGGAGAGAGGTGAGCCGAGACCAAGACCACTGCCCCATGGTGGGCCTCCAAGTCTAAGAGAGGCCTATGCCTCCGTGAAAGGGGCCACCCTGGAGAGAGAAGAAAAGCCTGGAAGCGTGGCCCAAGCAGTTCTCAACATGCTCTCTCTTCGACTAGGTTGGAACCCCCAGTGGTGCGATTTTGCTCTTGGACAAAATACCAAGAGGCCAAAGGTGCCAAAAGCATGGTAGGGACATGTTGGTTCTGAGCTGTTGTGAAAGAATTCAGACTTGGCAGCTGGCATCCCCACTTCTTTTCACCAGTCTCTAGGGATCTCTGGGCAAGGTAAGTACATGTCCAATGTTAGGAAAGTGCCTCCACCCAGCACACCAAGAGCTCCTGGCAGTGATTCTTCAGGACCAATGAGGACACGAGGACAGAAGGGCCAGCCCCTCACACGCAGCCAACACCACAGAGGCACTTGATACAGGAAGGTTTATTGACCATTTAACACAAGAGCCAGTTACATTTTAGGTGATTGTGAAACACTAAAATAGAACTGAAAGAACCCAGAAGTGACACTGGGAAAACAATAGCCAGTGGAAGATAATGACAGCATTTCCCCCAAAAAAAGGTACACTTGAAGACACAAACAGGAATCCAGCCGCACCTTTGGAAGTATCCGCTACCCAGATATTATTTGAGGAAAATAACGCCTCCAGTGAGCC
This sequence comes from Galagoides demidoff, assembly GCA_963574575.1. Lineage (NCBI taxonomy): Eukaryota > Metazoa > Chordata > Mammalia > Primates > Galagidae > Galagoides > Galagoides demidoff. Next base: position 8,548 of record CAUYQV010099714.1, on the reverse strand, counting down.
TGACAAAGCAAGGTGAGGGCACTCCTGACCCCGGTGCAACCAGCCTTAACCTCCTGCATAAGACTTTGGACCTTCAGAATCGGCTACAGGTGACAGCTCCACTGGCAGAGGGAGGCCCACAGGCGGCGGGGGCACGGCCCGGGCAAAGGGTACAGGAGGCAGGTGTGGAGCAGGGATTACAGGGCAGTCTGCAGGGAGAGAGAGAGATAGAGTTAGGCTCATCAGATAAAAGTTGTCTCCGTGACTGACAAAGGAGAGTGAGACCAGAAGGACGGAGGCCAAGCCTGCCTCCAACACGGCGCAAGGACCAGAGGATGCACACCAACAGCTCTGCTGTCCTCTGTCTTTCCAGATCCAAGTGTCCTTGGGGAAGATGTGGCTTAGGGACCTGGCCATCATTTATGGAACACTCTAGCAAGGATCTAATCTGCACAGACCAGGAGAGCTTAGTGAGTCCCTGAGTGAGGATGCACAGGAAGGCCTGTTCATTACGAGTTCTGCAAGGACTTCAGTGACCTCTGAGGGATCACATGGCAGTCAGGTATACGGATTAGTGAGGCATGGCCCAGATCACACGTACTTGCAGTCCTCGCTCTCCAGAAGTTTCCGGTACGTGTTGATCTCGTCCTCCAGCCGGGCCTTGATGTCCAGCAGCACCTGGTACTCCTGGTTCTGCCGCTCCAGGTCGGCCCGGATCTCAGACAGCTGCTCTTCCATGTTGCTGATGAGGCTCTGCATCTGGGCCAGCTCCGTGCCGTAGCGGGCCTCGGCTTCACACAGGGAGTTCTGCAGGCAGTCCTTCTGCAGAGGGAAGAGAGACCCAGGTGCCCGAAACTCAGCAATGAAAACTCAAACCCTCCAGGCGTGGGGCAAATTCCGAGACATTCATAGGACATTCCAAGAGCTCTGGAGAAGTCACTGTCCATATAAGCATTTCTTTCCATAAACAAAAATCAGATCTAACTTAAGGAACTGTGTCACATTCATCCCTGTATCCCCGTACCTGACAAAAAGCAAGCAGCCAGTAAAATCTTACAAAATGAGTACCTGAATGCCATAGTGTCTTCAAAAGGAAATGGAGCTGGCTTTTTATAGGAAATACTTCCCTGGCTCAAACTGGATTGACAGTAAGGCATCTCCGCCAGGTTGGGGGACCCAGAATGAGCCCTTCCTTAATGACAGAGGAACTCATTAGAGAGACTTCTAAGAGATGCTGCTGGGGCACAGAGTGACTGCAGTGTGGTGAGGGTGAAGGGGCCACGTACCAAGGTGTGCTGGGCCTGGCGCTCCACCTCCAGGGCGTTCACCGAGCATCTCAGCTCCAGGATCTCCGACTGGCAGCACTGCAGCTCCTCGGAGCAGGACATGGCCTGCAGGCTGATGCCCTCGGACTGAGGCACAAGTACACAGGTCACCTCCCTGCCCAGACGGAAGCCGGGTCCCCCCTGCTGGGTAGCCCACCCTCACCTGGGCCTGGAACCACTGCTCCACATCCTGCCGGTTGGTTTCCACCATGGTCTCGTACTGACATCTCATCTCCCCCAGCACCCGGCTCAGGTCCACGGTGGGCTCAGTGTCCAGCTCAATCCGGAGCTTGTCGCCCAGCTGACTCCTCAGAGTCTGGGCCTCCTGTGGGCATAGGGGGAGGTAAGCACTTGTGGAGCCCCCGCTGCCCCACACCCAGAGCCCCAGGCCCCCAGTCGTCCTCCCTAGCCATTTCCCTGTACCCCTCCAAAGATGAACCATGCCCATGCCAGCCCAGCAGTTTCAGAGGCTCTGCATGAAGAGCAGCCTCCCACCAAACACCAGTGCGCACTTCGTAGCTTCCGCCTACCACAGGAGGAAGCCTTGCTCTTCTCCCTAGAAGAGCCTGAGTTCACCCCAGAACGTCTCGTGGCATCATACCAAGTGTCCCGCACCTGCTCGTGGTTCTTCTTAAGGCACAGCAGCTCTTCCTTCAGGGACTCCAGCTGCGCCTCCAGGTCACACTTGGCCAGGGTGAGATTGTCCAGCACCCTGCGCAGGCCACAGACGTCAGCTTCCACCAGCTGGTACAGGGAGTGCTCTGTCTCAAACCTGTAACAGGGCAGGTGCAGGAGGTGGAGCAGGAGGGCAGGAAGGGGCGCCAGGACACAGCTCAGCCACAAAGCCTCTGCCTGCCCTCTGCAGCCCAAGTCTCAGTTGGTTTCTCCTGTGTGGTGTGCTCAGGGCCCAGAAACAAACAGGACGTCCCCTGCTTGGTCAACACCAAGCACCTAAGACAAGCAAGGCAGAGCTGCTGACACTAAGGATACTGTGATGGACACACAGCCATCGCCAGCCCTTGCAGGCTGATGGCCCAAAAGGGAGGTGGCAAAGTAACCAAGCAATTGTAACACGGTGTGACCACTGCAGGTCCTCCTGCCCCAAAGCCCCTACTGAGAGGAACCCAGGATTCTCTGACAGAGCAGAAGCCACATTGCCAGAAGGAGAGGAAGGAAATGCTTTCTTGAGCTCTAGACAATGAGGCTTCCCCAGTGCCCTGGAGAAGAATAATAAAACACAGCACCCAGGCTGCATATCAACCCTTTGGCCTTCACGTGCCCCTGTCTCAGGCCATGGAGCATGATCTCCATCTCAAATCAGCAGAACACACAAATTAGTCGAGCCACAATATAGAGGCATATCCTCTTTGAAGGAGAAAAGTTTTGCAGGAAAATTTGGTAAGAAATTCAGGGCCAAATTCCAGTTCTGACACGCAATAGCCATGTAGCTTCCAGCCAGTCACTTCTGCACTCTGAGCCACAGCATCACCACCTGTGAAGGAGATGCCATCCCTGCCTCCCTGGCACACAAGTTTCTTACAACGACACCAGGTGAAGGGTGCATTCTAGAGCATGTTGTAAAAACTAAACAACTGGAGAACAAATTTTTTTCTCAAGATCTTGGGCTTAACGGCCTTTGTTTTCTCTGGCTGTTACTATTATTAGGTCGGGTCTTGATCAGTTACATCCTGATGACACATAAGAGAGACCCGGGTGTGCTGGCCTGACTCTTGCCCCCTCCCCTTCCAGCCCCAACTCACTTAGTCCTGAAGTCATCTGCAGCCAACTTGGCATTGTCTATTTGTACAACCAGCTGGTTATTCTCAGATTTGATGCACAGGATCTGGGAAAGAAAGTAAGCCCAGGGAGTGATTTACGATTCTCAGAGCCATCTGTGACCTTCAGTCAAAGGAACTTCCACTGGCTAACATTCACATTACAGCATCTCCTTAGACAACACGAACTCTCAGACATGGACCAGATGCTTTCATGGAGCAGAAGGACGTTCAAGAGAATTCTTGGCAGAGGGTGAAGGCCCAGAGTTGGAGGAACTGGGCAATGGAAGGTGGAACCGACCGGTCACATAAGAAAGACTTGATTTTACTTTGCCAGATGTGATGCTTAGCCAAATATAAACAAGAAGATCTGGAATCTAGGCCACAGAACAGGAGACGGGCTATGGATGCCTTAGATAAAGTAGAACCCATTCCAAATAAGAAGTTCCTTACTCTGGCTGCCCAACCTCCGCAGAGGCCTCCTATGAATCTAGCCAGGTTTCTATGGCCCCTATTTTGACATTCTTTGTCTTCCTGTCTCCACAACTAAAATGCAGGCTCTTCAGACGCATTGACTAGATAATCAAAGGGCTCACCAACAGCAGGAGAAAACACTTCTGTCATGCCATTCCCTGCTTGGAAGTTAGGTTGTGAAGTTAAGTTTAGTTCACAAAATTAGTACTGTTTTTGTAGCTGCGACTTAGGAATTGTAAGCACCAAAACTAACTAAACATGAACTAGCATCTTGCAGAGACGAATCGTACATCTCATGCTCTGTGCATTCCCATTCATCTTCACTCAACAGATTCTCTTGCCACAATTCAAAAAAAATAATAATAATTTCCACTGCTAATCCAGGGTCCATAATAGTTTCTCTATAAAGGTCAGATAGTAAATATTTTAGGCTTTGCAGACCAGACAGTCTGCTTTAGGCAGCATGGAAATAAAAGCGCAAGGCCATGAACCAGTGAAGCCCTATGTACAACCTCACCTTCTGCTGCAGCTCCTCGATGGTGCGGAAGTAGGACTGGTAGTCCGGACATATACTGGACTCGTGGCACCTTCTCCACTCCCGCAGTTTGGTCTCCAGCTCTGCGTTGTCGCGCTCCAGCTGCCGCACCTTCTCCAGGTAGTTGGCCAGACGGTCATTCAGGAAACGCATGGTCTCCTTCTCATGGCTGTTCAGGCTGCCTTGGCCATAGGCCCCACAAATCCCGATGTTGCCAGGAACGTGGCAGGTCCCTGGCAAGGGACAAGCAGCATGGCAGCTGGGCGGCAGGCAGAGGCTGGGGCGACCCAGGGGAGTGGACCCCACACGGATGCGGTTAGCATGCGCCGCATTGGCCAAGAGGCACAGGGAGGCTGCCTTGGCCTCAGGAAGCCCCCCACTCCGGAGGGACCTGCAGCGGTCTGAAGTCATGATACTAGAGGATGATAGTCCGGCTTTACCCACGGTTGGATTTCCTTGAAGCCAAAACCTTCCTTCTCCTGTAAACCTTATATAGACCTTAGTGGGTGTTGATGCAAGAAAATCGTCACTTTCCTCATTAATATTTATGTCTATCGTTGTACAATCACCCTTTTAGTCAGTGATTTTTGTTTCCTATAAAAAGTTAATGAGCTCATGAAAGAGCCCTTAATCGGTCCACGATGCTTCCCATCACTGCAGGGTCTTAAAAAACAGAGAAACTGAGGTCTTCCAGCGGCCCACTTTCTGTGGCTGTGAATGCTTTCTCTTTCTCTCAGCTTATGTCTGTGAAATAATCACAAATTAGAGATTCTTAAAATTTCCTCAAATATCTCCCATTCCTTTGTTCTTTTCCTACCTCAAAATGTTTCCACTGTAGCAAAGTGTAAATTATGAGTCAGGCGCTTGGAAGAAAGGGGAAAGTCCCCATTCATTTGTCTTGGTAGATATCTGTGGAACGTCCGGTGGGGGGCAAACAGGGAGCTAGACCTTTTTGTGAGGAGTAGGGTTTAGATTTAAATAAGAGAGATAAGGAAGTCAATTATCTATCGATCAATATTATAAAGGCAATAAGAAAGGACATTTAAAAAAGAGAGATTGAGCTGTGATTTATTTCTAGGTAGAGGAAAACACTGAGAGGCCAGAAAAAGATTTCATGGAGTAGGGGATTTTTTAAATGTGTTTTAAATGGCCTTTTCCATAAGAGGTTAGGGGAGAAAGGGCATCTCAGGCAGCACAAAATGAACAGAACCAAACACGTTTGGGTAATAGAAAATAGGCCAGCCGTGTAGGTCCATAGAATGGAGACGTCCCCAAGCTCTGGAAAGTTGCCTTCACCCCAGGTTATGGGAAGCCTGGGATGCCAGGACCGTACGCAGTCTTTAAGTAAAGGATTTTCCCTGGAATCTGACCCTTCTTAAATAGGAGGAAAAATAAATACCTACATTCCTTTTGAAGGAAAATAATAGGAGATGAAATTTTCCTTTATGAATATGAGCAGAAAACAAAAAACAATGAAAAAGAAGCCTAAATTCCAAATTGATCTTGGAGTTCGAAAACTAACACACTTTTCAATAATCATTCAGTCAAAGAAGAAATCAACTGGGAAATTTTAAAAGTGAAAAGGAAAATTCAACATATCCAACTGATTTTGGCAATTAAGACTTTTCCGGTGTAAAAGTAAAATAGATAAGTGGTTGTGGAAGTGGGGAAAAGGCTCATGAATAAAACTGGGTGATTTGTAATTTGTAAGAAATAAAATTAAGCTGCTGTGCATTGGAGTCTCAGGCTAATTAGGGCGGGCAGTGATTAATACTTTATGATGTCTGTTCTCAGGGCCTTGCCTTCTTCCCAGGCATCTTTCCTTCCTACTGACCCTCTCCCCAGCCTGAGTCCCTCCTCACTCTTGTTTATAGAAGATACACAACTTGAGTACTTTGATCTTTCATCTTTTGAAATGTCCTTACATTTCTTTGAGATGTACCTACCTTGATTATCCATTGCTTGGGAGACTCTAGAACAAATTTACATTTCCTTTATCTTCAGACACACTCAGAACATAAGAAGCTTTATGACCTCCTCAATTTCTAAAACAAATAAACAGGCGACCAGTTGTTCAATAACTTCTGGAAAAGGGCAGCTGGCCAGCTTGGAGTCTATGCTAACGAAGGTGCTGCCCTGACCCCATTCCCAAGATGAACGAATTCACGAGGAGGGCCCTTGAGGCGGCAGTGTGTGTTTCAGCTGGCCCTAAACCATAAATCTCCAGGATAAAAGGCATCTCAATGTCCTCTAGTCTCTGACCCTTTGGAGCTCAGTCCCTTCTGATAACCTCCAGCTAGTTGTCCGATCCATCATTTTCCAGGACAGCTGGCATCAGCTCAGTCCCTCACAAAACATCTTCCCAGGCTCTGTATGAGACACTGGGATCCAGAAAGAAATTGAAGCTGGCTAAATTGTAAACCTCCCACAATATAGAGTACTGTTAGAAAGTCTTCGTGTGGATGCAACTCTACCTCCCTGAGCTTCCGCCTACCACTTCCATTTGTTTCTTCATTTGATCTTTCAGGAAATGTCTACTGAGGACCTGCTCTGTGCCAGGCAGGCAGCAGTGCCAGAGGCTGGGGACACAGTAGCAAGGAAGTCAGAGAGTTTGCCCTTAGTTAACATACCTTCTGATTCTACCTAGGAGGTCCCACAGAGGATATCATTCTGCCACATGGCAGACCTTCAGCTGTTGGTGACAGATATGATAATTCTCACTCCTCTTTTTTATCTTAGCATGGTTCTAGGGCCCCTTACCATCCTGGGGATATTCTCCGGATATACTCTGGGATGTCAGAAAGAGCCTCTTGGGATAAGCGTCAGTCTTAAGTGGAGGCCCTAGAATGGAATTTCTGGTGAATTCAGATGAAAAGGCTGCCGGTAGATGGTCCAGAAAAACTTCTCTCCCAGAACTTTTGTATGAACCGTGCTGGTGCCACCAACTGTTCAACCATGACAACCACCCAGCCAACCAGCCGGTTCTGTAGACAGTCAATGAGACCCACAGGGACACTTCCTCATAACTACTCTGTATACAGATGTGGGTGATGTTCACTGAGGCAGGGTTGACCTTGTCCCAGTGACTTACTCCAACCATCCAATATTCCTGAGCTCCTGCTATAGCCAAGCCCTTCTCAAGGCACCATGGGGGGTGCAGAGATGAAAAGACTGAGAGCAGAAGGAGAGCTAGGTCACAGAACTCAGAGGAAAGAGGAGTGACTGTGCCTCAGAGAGACAGGGGAGGCATCAGAATTTTTTCTGGAGCTTAAAGATTGAAGAAACTTGGGCAGCAGGAAAGAGGGGAAAGGGGCAGAAAGGGCAGGAAGGGCTAGAAGCTGCATTCAAGTCTGGAGATAACGAGTGTGACATGTAGCTAAGTGACCACTAGGGGATCAGAGACAAAGGCCTGGGGCCAGGAGCTGTGTGGACTCACTGAGAAACCCTGCTTACCCGACCTGGCAGGTAAAGCAGATGGGTTTAGCCCAGGGGCTCATCCCTGAATAGGAACAGTGATTCTAAATGGGAGCATCTCTGCCCTCCCATACAACCCCCCTAGAGGAAAGGTGATGTTTGGAATTTCCAAAACAGGTGGCAGGGAAGACATTTGGGGTAGAGGGAGTGTCATTGGAAAACAAGCATCACCTATATTCTAAATAAGCTTTTAGTCGTGATATGACTTTGGCATTTTTGTTTTTGAAAGTTAAGACGTTAAGCAAAAAGACACAGCAGCTTCACATTTATTAAGAGGGAGGTGTGGTAGAGAAACACTAAATTAGACAGAAACAAAGGAAAATGAAAAATGGTCCAATTAAGTTGTGCTCGCGAAGATCACTGTGGGTGGCTGTAGGAAGGGACAAATTTGACTTCGTGCTTGGTCAGGAGGATGAAAGGAAGATGCTGAGGGGACGGAGGGGATGTGGTGTTCACCATCCACGTTAAGCATCACACATCAGGGACCACAAAAAAAACGGCACCCCTGTTCAGGAAAGTTAGGAATTACACTTGGATTGTCTTGGCTTCCCAGTGTAGACATGGTGGGGACAGAATAGGATCTTTCCCCAAGGCACAGGGCCAGCCCCAGGGGTCTGCAGCCAACCACCCTTACTCCCTTCCATTCCACTGGGCTTTGTGGGGAAAAGGCATTTGGGGTTTAAAAAACACCTGAGTACAGGGGTCCATGGGGCTGACTGGTGTCATCACGGGAAGCTTGGAAGGAAAGATTGCAAATCAGCCCACTGCCCATGCAGGCTCAGCGTGAGGTGGCCTCAAACTTGCTGTGGTCCTCAGCCAGGGAGCCAAAGTCTCCAGGGAGGGAATTTTTTTTTTTTTTTTTTTGAGACAGAGCCTCAAGCTGTCACCCTGGGTAGAGTGCCATGGCATCTCAGCTCACAGCAACCTCCAACTCCTGGGCTCAAGCGAGTCTCCTGCCTCCGCCTCCCAAGTAGCTGGGACCACAG
>CAUYQV010099711.1:0-81630 GCA_963574575.1 Galagoides demidoff | reverse complement strand
GTGCCATGGCATCACAGCTCATAGCAACCTCCAACTCCTGGGCTCAAGAGAGTCTCCTGCCTCCACCTCCCAAGTAGCTGGGACCACAGGCGCCCGCCACAACGCCTGGCCATTTTTTGGTTGCAGCCATCATTGTTGTTTGGCAGGCCCAGGCTGGGGATACGAACCCGCCACCTTAGGTGTACGTGGCTGGCACCTTAGCCGATTGAGCCACAGGCGCCGAGCCGGCACCAAAGTTTCAATAATGACTTCTCCACACTTTACATTAGGGGAACGTCAAGAAACATTTTGGTAGGCATGAAAGAGCACTAAATTATCGACCTGCTTTTTCCACTCATGATAAGAAGTAAGCTGGTGGCTAAGGCTTGAATATAAACTAAGGTTTACTTTAGAAATTTTCTTTTTTGTTTTTTGGCAGGTTTCTTTTTAATTAAATGATAGCTGTGTACATTAATGCAATCATGGGGTGCAGTGTGGTGTTTTCATATACAATTTGAAATATTTTCATCAAACTGGTTAACATAGACTTTATGTCAGTTTTCTTAGTTATTGTGTTAAGACGTTTATACTCTACTTTTAGAAAGATTCACTTGTACCTGTGTAAGACAAACCATAGAGGTGATCCCTCCAATCACCCTCCCTCCACCATTCACCCCTCCCTACTTTAGAAACTTTCAATACCACCTTCATATTCCAAACATCATTTAATGAGTCCTATCCAGTATTTATGTGAAGCTAATAGGATGAAAAGTTGATGATAACTAAGCGATTTGGATCAAAATGATGTGTACACTATGAAATAAACGTCAGAGGCCCTAATAAAAGTTGCTTTGTGCAATATATACTAGGAATGCAAGTACTGAATATCTGAATATTACTGATAGTCAGTGACTGAATCAATGTCACTGAAAACATTGACTTTCCTTACTCTAAAAATTTAATCTCAGTAAATGCTTTTTACTTTATGAATACTTCCATCTTTTACTCTTTATTTCTTCAAAGGAAAAAACTATATGTATTTATATATTCTGTCTAATTCTTTTAAAAAATTCTTCATCAAATAGTTATGTGCATGCTTCAGAATGTATTAATACTATACTAGCACTTTTATTACTTTTTCTGTTGAAATACTAGTTATCAAATTGGGTATTTTGGTAAATATATTTAGTTTTTCTTTCAAGAGCTTTCAAATTGATTATTTCAACCTAAATTCTCTTTCATTACCAAGCATGAGTTAGACTTTCCACAAGAACATCTTAAGTTCCTCGACAGCAGCAACTGAGACCTGTGTGACTCCTGTGTCTCCGGGGTCTAGCATCACTTGGTGACTGATAAATCACTGGTCTGTGATTGAAGGACTGACAGCAGCGTGGTGAGAATGCAATGTTTGCCCCTAGCGCAGCCATGAAACACCCTCTCAATCCCACAGGTGTAGAAGTGGAGAGCAGTGAGTAGATATTCTTAGATGTCTATGGACTTGCTTCAAAATGCCCCTTGCCATGTCCTTTAAACCCCAGAGGCACTGAAGATGGTGTTCTGTTATCTAAAATAAAGTATTTGTTTCGATCACGGTGGAGGCAGGGAACACATGAGGTGATTGGGAAGAGTGTAGCAAAGGAACTATTTGGAAAGGAGTGGGCAGAGTAGAGGGAATGTGACAGGGGGTTGCAGCACTGAGAAGAACTGTTACCACCTCTAGGCATCACAGGTCAAGGGCAAGGGGCTGTGCCAAAAACCTGAGAGAGCTTTGCGGGGAAGAACATAGCCACTGCAGCCAAGCCTGCAGGAGAGGCAGGTGGATCATACCCCCCGCCCAGCTCCTCTTGTTTCTGGATCTCCTATTGATGCCTTTATGGCCAGATCCAGCTGGAAGGCTGAGAAGAGTACAGTCAACAGAGGGCCACAGAAGTAGGTGGAAAGGGGACGAGAGTAAACTGCAGGCTTGCTTTACCAGGTCACTGACATAGAGCCTAAGTTAATGGGTAAAGAAAAACCTTTTAGACCCCCTTCTAAAGGATATTTATTTAGTAAGAATGGTAGTAGAGTTTTAGAACCATTGTAGAGACAACTTAGAGGTATTCTAGCCTGGAAAACCTACAATTAGTATTCCCAATAATTGATGCACTCACTATTTATGTGGGGCATGTGATGTTGTAATAATTCCGCCGCGAGTGGAATTATAGAGAAACACCAGCACACTGAGTTCAAATTAAGCAAGGGTCCTTTATTGGACTGGCCAGTCAAGAGCAGGCTCATGCCACAAAGTCTCTTGTCCACCTTGAAGCCGGGTACAGAGTTTTTCTATGGCACTTCTAGCAGGGGACGGGAGGCCCTAGCCTAAGCAGACTTTACAGAAGCTGGCAGCTGCCAGGTCAGAACTACAGAGAGGGGTCTGGGGTCTTCTCAAAACTGCACCCAGCCCAGACAGACTCATGACAGGTCTGTGGTCTCCACAAGAGTTTTTTCTTTTTTCAGTTGTGACAGGATTCTGCAGCTCTCAGATAAGTTTCCTTCCTGTTTTTGGGGGGTCACTACTTGCTCCAGGGATTATTTTGGTAACGAAAAGGGGGGAGTTGGCCAGGCCTTCACAGAATGGAGTAAGTCCGGTTCACTTGCTCACAATGGATGGCATTAGGGCAACACAATATGCCAGGTATTATGCTGCAGTGAAAAGATTAAGGAAGTAGAGGACGCTGCCTGGACAGATAAGCAGGGTGACTCCAGCTTAGCAGCATCCCAAGGCGAATAAACACAGAGGGAAGACAGAAACAGCTGGGGATGCCACTTTAGAGAATGACGGGGAGACAGACCTCTCCCCGAGGGGAAACCTGAAATCACAGTGAGGTGCTCACCCACTGGTTTCAAACTCGGTTTAGCGGGTCATAAAAGTGATTTAGTGGGTCCCAAATGGCATTTCCTTTTTAGAAAAATAGAATTGGTTGGGGCATGTCACATATATTAAGTGAGAAATTGTCAGGTAAAGCCCGCCTGCAGTCTCCTGTGCCTGAACTGTGTGGGCAGACCCCAAGCTCCCCTCACACCGCTCACCCCCCTAGACCTCCGCCTGGACATTCCTTTCCCTTTCTGTGTTGAATGGAATCCAGCCATGCCCTGCTAATGCTGCACTCCTCCCGAGTAAAGAAGTTCTGCGTTCATAGGAAAGCTATAACCCAATTTAAGCCCAAAAATATGGGGAAAGGGGAGGAGAAGGGGAGGGAGGGTGATTGGTAGGATCACATCTATGGTTCATCTTATAAGGGTACATGTGAATTTTTCTAAATGTAGAATATAAATGTCTTAACACAAAAACTAAGAAAATGACATGAAGGCTATGTTAACCAGTTTGATGAAAATATTTCAAATTGTATATAAAACCAGCACACTGTACCCCATGACTGCATTAATGTACACAACTATGATTTAATTAAAAAAAATCCATTTGCCCCCTTTAAAAAAAAAAAAGAAGTTCTTTTTTGTTTGTTTGTTTTAATTTCATATTATGATTTTATTATTTATGATTAAACTTAGAACTTTCTGTTCATCTGATCATTGACATAGGCAAAATCTGTTGATCTGAACTGTATAGTGTGAAGTTAATAGCAATCAATTTTTATAAATGCAGTACTGGCTAGAGCGTGATCATATCTGCTCTCTGGTCCACCTTCCCTGCTTCCAAGATGACAGTAAATGAGTTCAGAGTAATGGCCTCAGGCCAATAGCAGAGGTACTCTGATGCTGGGAGATGATCAGTGCATTAGGAAGAAACTAGAGCAGAAGGAAAGACATACGAGGGGTATTTTAGATCAGTTTGTGAGCAAAGACCTCTTTGTGAAAATGACGTGTAGAGATAATAATGAAATGAAGATAGAGCTATGCAAATGTTAGCTGCAATACCGAGTACAATCCGTACGAAAATGCAAATTTCAAGGCATTTTCTTCTTTTCTCCTTTTTACTTCTGAATGCAGAAATGAAATTAATATCTTCCTGATGCATCAGTGATGTTTACCATCTGATCATTTCCCTGAGCTGTAAGCACTCATTTGTATTTTTTTCCACTTTTTTTTTTTATTTATTGACTTGAAGTTTTTGTTTTGTTTGTTTCCCCTGCACATACCTCAGGGCCCAGGGGAGGAGGTGTGTCTTCCTGACTTCCCAGGGCTTCTTCGGAACATGATCCGCGCTTCCCCATCGGTTCTTGGAAGTCGGAGCCTGCAAGCTTTATCGCCAGCCACCCTGCTTTCCAAGTTTCACCTGCCAGCCTCTGGGCAAGTCCACTTCACTCAGGGTGACGTTAGTGTTTGCTCCTGTCCTTCACCACCCTGCCCCCAGGACAGCGCTTGCTGACTCAACATCTGCTCAGACACTGGCTTCTTAATTCTTTGGCCTCCTTTGCTTTTTTATCCCTTTCACCTTGTCTCATTGACTGACATCGTGGTCTTGCCAAAGTAGACTCATGAAAAACCCAAGTGCCACCAGAATTTTAATCCAACCTTTAGACTTTTACTGCCGCCTCCAACAGTAGTTCTAGTTCTTCTCCAATAATTCTGTGCTCTTGTTGAGAATTTACCACCTTTTTTTTTAATCAGCGTATATCCCTGTAATAGAGCAGCTTCGATTTCATGCAAAACCCTTTAGCTCACATGTTTCTTTCCTTCATTCAACACCCGCTTGGGAAATCAACTATGGTAAATCCCAGCTAGTCCCTTGTTCAATACTTGAGTGTATAAATGTTGCTGGGAAAAAGCGATTTCACCCTATATTTGTGACTACAGATTTTAAGTAAGGACTTAGGCCAGGAATCCTACTGTATCGCCCTGCAATGTGTGTTCTCCTATTCTCTAAGATAGTTATTTCAAATGACCTCCCTTTTCTCAAACCTCATCCCTCTATCTTCCTTTCTTCCTTCTAACTAATGCCTTCAAGAAAAACAAAGAAACCCAGGAACAGTCCACCAGGAACTCCCATGCGTGTGTACCCACAAACCCAACACTGTTCTGGCGTCTGTACGAGCAACCTTTTTTCTTTATCAGCTACATCCTGGGACTACAGGGGCATACCATCACACCCAGCTAATTTTTCCTATTTTGGTAGAGATGGGGTCTTGCTCTTGCTCTGGCTGGTCTTGAACTCCTGACCTCAATCAACCCTCCAGCCTTGGTTTCTCAGAGTGGTAGGAATATAGGTGTAAGCCACCATGCCCAGCCAATCAGAAATCATCCTCATCTTAGACGTATGAGTGCAGTCAGGAGGGATTGGGGTTGGCAGAGGTACGGATATGTGTGCACATAACCAGGCCAGCATGTGGATTTCACCCCTTGCATTTTCTCCTCCATAAGGCAATTGTCAAATCTAAGTGCATCCCAATAGGAAATGACATATTACTTGTTTTTTATTTGCAAATTGTCCTGGCTCAATTAGGAAGCGAAGGAAGAATAAGAGCACCTCACTTTCTTTGATGAGCAATCTTCACAAAACCTCACCAGTTGGGGTTTTTGCAGGTAATAGTTTCCAGAGCAAAGGGTAGGAGGTGCAACCTTTTAATGAGGAATATTGCCAATATTCCTCATTACCAATATGAAAATGTAGCCCAAAGAGAAGCTAAAATATGGCACTTGAAAAGACATGATAGAAGCAATGATTAAGATACAATTTGGATTGTTTAGAAATGCACTTGACTGGGAAATATGAAATAGGTACACACGACTACCATGTCCTTAACCCTGGGCTAGTCCAGGAACATATCTGAGATGGTTCTTTATCGAAAAAATAAGTGGCTGGCCACCATGATCCACAGACCAGGAAATAACATGGGCAGGTCCCTTAATCTAACTCTGCTTCCTTCTTTGTAAAACGGTAGCAATACCTGTCCTGTGTGTCTCACATCATTATAGGACAGTTCAATGGTATTAGACATATGAAAATCCATTAGAAAAGACCCCATTCAAATGTGAGTTATCCTTTTCATTAAAGATGAATGAAGCAGGTAGGTATTCTAAGGAGCTAGACACTGGTACTATGAATTTTTAAAAATTCATCATCAGGAGTTATTTACAAATACATCATAGGGAGTACCGGCAAGAATGTACCATTATTGTTCTACCCATTCACACTTTATCTGCAGTATCCCCCAACTTTCTGATCATTTTCTCACTTTTCCTGCAATTACCTGTTAAATACTCATCCATTCATTCTTTTTTAAACCACTATATATAGTGCCTTATTGTGCTCAGGCTGTTCTCAACTCAGGTTCCCTTGCACTTTTTTTCTTTCATGACTTTTTCCTTGAATTTCTTTTTTATTTTACTCAAATTCCTTACATGTCTTTCCTGTATCCCATTTGGTGAATCAGAAAACTTTTACTGCACACCTACTAAAAGGCTAGTGATACAGCTGGATGCTGAGATTCTGAATCCTTAGAGAGCTGACTTTGTAGTCACAGAGATGAGAAGGGAGATTCTGATTTATAGCAAAGAATGATCAGCCTTGATAGAGGTAAACTTTAGTTGTGATGGAAGCATGGGAGAGATTCAACTCAGCCAGACAGGGAGATGAAGAGAAGGGCCGGAAGGAACAGATATCTGAGCTAAGGTTGGGGACCAGGAGGTGAAGGCAAAGAAGAGTATAATTCTTTTGAAGGAACTACAAGTAGATTGATATAGTTGGGGGAAAAATTCATTCTGTGTGAAGGAGTAATGTGCTAGAATTTTCGGGGATAGGCAAAAATCAGGCCCTTGAGTCTTACTTGTTAAGCCAGAAAGTTGGAACTTTATTGTAAAAGTTATGATGAATCATTAAAGGGACTATATACTCCAGATTAGTATTTCAGAATGGTCACCCTAACAGCTGTGTGCGGAGTGGACTTGCTTGAGGAAACTGGAGGGAACCCCACCACCTGTCTTAAACCTGAGTTTTCTCTGGTGGCAGTTCAATGTCTGGAACTAAAGCAAATCATCCGTGCTAAAAATTAGGGGAAGCTGTCACTAGAAATGGAAAAAGGACATCTTTAAGGTTAGCCAAACCTCATTCTCCAAGTAAAAATTATGTTGTCTTCTTGGCAACTATCTTCTAATGTAGTCAGACATTTTAGTCACATCTGCTATATTAAAGTTTGTGCCAACTCCATTGCCAAATGCAAATTCAGGTGGAAACAAAATTCAGTAGCACAGAGAACAGCATGGAAGGGGCTGTGAGGGGCTGGTCTGACCTCTCTTCCCTTGGCAAATGGCTACAAGAGTAATGAGGAAGCTGTTGGCTGATTTCTAGGAGATAATTAATGACAAGCTGGTCCAAGAAAATGGCAGTATGATGGGACCATTAAAAGAACTATCAGTGATATGATGCAGAGTACCTGGCATCAGAACATGAGGAAAACCTGAGATGAAGTCCCTGCATGCTTTCTAATCACCATTTCATAGGCTATCTGACATCTTTGTGCCGTATTTCCCTTATATATAAAGTAGTGACAGTCAATCCCATGGATGGTTTAAAGATTAAATGAAACAATATATGGTAAGTACATAGCCTGTCATGCTCAGGTTTCTGTGCTGGGGTTACTGGGTCAGTGGTGATGGAGGAGGACAAACAGATTGCTGTGTTTCATTCCATATCTGTCTCTTTCCTCTCTACTGCCCTCCGCAGTTTCATTTATTCTTATTTCTTTCATCTTTTTTTTTTCCTTCTCATTCCTACCTTACTCTTCTTTTGAATATCTGAAGCTGTAACCCAATTATAGTTCAAGAAGAAGGGGGAAGGGGAGATGGACGGGAAGGGAGGAGGGAGGACCATAGGTGTGGTCCTACCAATCACCCTCCCTCCACCCATCCTCCCTCCTCCCCTCCCCTCCATCTCCCCTTTCCCCTTCTTCTTGAACTATAATTGGGTTACAGCTTTCATTTGAAAGCTATAAATTGGTTTCATAGTAGGGCTGAGTACATTGGATACTTTTTCTTCCATTCTTGAGATACTTTGCTAAGAAGAATATGTTCCAGCTCCATCCATGTAAATATGAAAGAGCCAAAGTCTACATCTTTCTTTAAGGCTGCATAATATTCCATGGAATAGTCCATGTACCACAATTTATTGATCTATTCATAGGTGGATAAGCACTGGGTTTCTTCCATGACTTAGTAATTATGAATTGGACTATAATAAACATTCTGGTACAAATATCTTCATTATAATGTGATTTTTGGTCTTCTGAATATATATATATACCTAGTAGAGGAATTGTAGGATTAAATGGCAGGTCTATTTTTAGATCCCTAAGTATTCTCAC
This sequence comes from Galagoides demidoff, assembly GCA_963574575.1. Classification (NCBI taxonomy): domain Eukaryota; kingdom Metazoa; phylum Chordata; class Mammalia; order Primates; family Galagidae; genus Galagoides; species Galagoides demidoff. The sequence goes on along the minus strand of CAUYQV010099711.1, from coordinate 73,354 downwards.
TTAGGGATCTAAAAGAACTTTCCAAAACGAAAGGAACATATTAGTGTTTTTTCCAAAAGGAACATATTAGTTTGTATTCCCACCAGCAGTGTAGAAGTGTTCCCTTTTCTCCACATCCACGGCAACATCTCTGGTTTGGGGATTTTGTGATGTGGGCTAATCTCACCGTACTCCAACAACTCTTATGGAATATAACAACCTCATGATGTAATCCTGACTTACTGTTCTAGTTACTGAAGGGAAACGACTCCTCAGCCATGAAGACCTTACAACCCACTACTGTCATCTCCAGAGTCTTGAGGATAAAATAAGTATTTTCTTCTTTTGAAATTAAATAATAATGTGTAGAAACGTTAATTTTACATACTGTTCACTTTTTTTGAAATATAGGTAGGAGATGAACTACTTCTAATATTGTTAGCAAAGAGTTCTCCAAAGATTTTACCCTTTTTTGCCTACCTTTCTTGGAGAACTGCAAGAAATATCCGAGCTGCTTATTTTTGTTTTTGTTTTTTAGTTCCAGACCACTGATATCATGGATTCTCTAGATAACACAGAATGCATTTCCAACTGTGCCGTGGTAAAATAAGAGAAACAAATAGAAATAGGAAATATAATAATGAGGGAAAAATCTAAGATAAAGCATTATTGAAGATATTTACATACATAGGCCGTGTATGGGCCTTTCAAATATGTTTATTGTTGCATGTGTCCAAGTAGACTTGGAATAATCTCAGAAAAGCCTCCTTTTGATTGTAGCATCTTGAGATTTTGTCCCCTGGAGTACAGCAGTGGACATGCCTAGAAGTATCTTAAGAAATATCATTTCTGATACTGCCATTCTGTCTCTACTGCTGCCAAAACCTGGTGGTACAGAGAAAAGAAACGATTCCCTTCTTTCATTTTCTGCTGCAGCTGGGCTTATTTCCAGTTCAAAATGATCATTATTTAGCTCTTGGCTTGACAGCTCTCATTTTGTCAGCTCCAATAAGTTTGAATGTTGCAGAAGTTCTCTGTTGTCCTCAGCAGGTACCAATGACAGCAGGGAGTGAGCTCAAGGCATGCTTACTGCCAGTCTGACTCTGCAAAAAATTATCAACCATATTGAGTAGTAGTTTTCTCTCCACGAATATCCATTGTTTTTCACTCCAACTGGCTTGAAGGTATCCCATGTGCTGAAAAACTCATTTTTTTCTTGCTCATTTAGGCAAAATTGAGCATAGTCTCACAAAAATAACCCTATACTACTATGTTATAGAGTCATTACAGAACCATGCAGATTGAACAGTAAGGTCCTAGGGCAGGATCCTGAGACTTCACAAAGGGATGAGAGAGAGAAGGACCTAACTAAATTGTGGAGTCAAGGGACTCTGTTCAGCTCTAGGACAACACATAGCACCCTGAAATCTGCTCTTGTTAAACAAGGATTCTAAGGAACACCAAAGTTTTTATGGCACTGCCCTCAGAGTATAGATCCTGTAATGTGACCTTATTTTTGTTAAGTTTTTCTTCCAAAATTCTGAATCATAGAAAACTGAACAGCCTAGAAAATGTCTCAGCCCCATGTTCCTGTCTAATAATAATACTAATTGCTTTATATAGACCTAAATTTACTTTAAAGACAAACTCCATCCTCCTTTATTCTTCCAGTCCCTTCAATCTCAGTTACATTAATTACTAAAAATTATAAAGGAGGATAGCCTAAGAACTATCACACTATTCAGCACTACTCTTTTAAAAACCCAGGAGTTGGCCAGGCACAGTGGCTCATGCCTGTCCTAACACCCTGGGAGGCCAAGGCAGGTAGAACTCAGCCAAGGCCTGAGTTCAGGGGTTGAAGACAAGCATGTGCAAAGCAAGACCCGGTCTCTAAAAATAGCTGGGCATTGTGGTGGGCACTTGTAGTCTCAGCTACTCAGGAGGGTAAGGCAAGGAGATTGCTTGAGCCAAAGAGACTGAGATTTCTGTGAGCTGTGACACCATGGCATTTTACTAAGGGCAATAAAGTGAGACTTTGCCTAAACAAATAAATAAAAACAAAATAAATACCCAGGAGATCCTTGCTTTGGTAGACAATGGAGAAAGATAAACTAGAAAACAAGTATCTAATCTTTAATGTATAAGATGACTAAATTTGTTGCATTATTTTTCTATCTTAATTTAAAAAAATTAAGAATCCTTGTTTTTGAATGTATCATCTGTACAGTAAGTTGAATGCATGTGTTTGGGGTTTTTTTTTTTTTAATTTGTTTGTTTGTTTTTGAGACAGAGTCTCACTATGTTACCACAAGCAGTGGCATCTGACTAGCTCAGAGCAACTTCAAACTACTGGATTCAAGTGATCCTCCTGCTTCTCCTCGCAGGTAGCTATGAGTTCTGGCTCATGCCTGCCATAGGCTGGCTACTTTTTATATTTTTAGTAGATACAGGGGTCTCCTGATCTTAAACTTCTAAGCTCCAGAGATCCTCCTGCCTCAGCCTCCCAGAGTACTAAGATTACAGATGTTAGCCATCATACCTGGCATGGTTTAAACACCAGTGTTGCTTTTATCCTGGAGTTGGACCTTCTCACCAGGGTGCTCTTTCACCAAGACAGGTTTTAAGAGGGGAATGGGCTAGTCAAGCCTGCTGTCAACAACAGAGTGTGGGAGAAGTTTTAAACGTGCTCAGCATTTCAGGGATCTTCAAACTTGGCCGTGTAGACCTCAACAGTCTCACCAACTATGTTAACCAAGGCTAATTTTCTAAAAATGTGAAGTTCATTGAAGATCCTTTCCCTTTTAAAGTATCATGAAAAAGCCTGTTGGAAGTCAGAATTTCAGACTTCACTCCAAAACGAATGAATCGGAACCTACAATGATTTGTGTGCACCTCATCTGAAAAGCACTCTTTTAGTGGGTTCTTCACATCACATTTTCCCCAATAACCATCAGGGGCAGAAGTGTGTGTCTGTGCTAGAGTGAACAGACCCTTAGCCCGGGGTTTTTGTAAACCTTGCTATTTGCTGGAATTACCTTAAAATGAGACCTGCAACAATCTTCTAAGGAACTTCACCTTGTGTGATTAGTTAGCTGAGCACACAATAAGCAAAGCTTCATTTTCCCATGTTTCACAAAAGGGGTTTATTAACTGAAAGAGGGAAAATTTTAACTAAATTTAACTTTCCTTCTGGCACATAAATTTTACTATTGTGTCCAAATACGATGCTTTGCCCATAAGTTGCTCCAGGCACTTTGAAATCTTAGTTAACACATCCTGATCGTCATGACTTATCATTATAGATTCTGAAATGGAGAGTGTATTAGTCAGTGGCTTGAGCCACACAAGTTTATTCTCTCAGTCTGGCGGCTGAAGTTTAAGATCAAGGTGCCATGAGGGTTGATTTCTGGTGAGGCCTTTCTTCTTCCTTGGCTCACAGACAGCTGCCTCCTTGCTGCTTTGTTCCTTATGTGGCTTTTTCTCTTGGTACGTGCTGAGAGCTAGCAGGCTTTGGTGTCTCTTCTTGTTCTCCAAAGGACATCTTGACCTCACTTAACCTTAATTATCTCCTTTAAGATGCTATCTCCAAATATATTCACACTGGGGGTTAGGAATTTAAGATATGAACCAGGGAAACTATTCCATCCATCATATAGAGGATAAAATTATCAAGTCAAAATAAATTGCAATGATGCTTTACAGTAATTTCTCTAGCCATCATAAAATTCATGTAGCTATACAAAAGAGAAGAACATTCCAGAAGTAAAGATTTGTACTGGAAAATATTTTATATAAATCAGGGTCCCAATATAGACTAAATCAAATCGAATAAATAGAAACCATTGGCTAACTATTGAGACTACCCAAAGCCATGAACAAATGGAGGGCAAGCTGTTAGAATTTCCTTCGATACAGTTTTTCTTCATTGTTAGAGTTTTGTTGTTGTTGTTTTTAATCTCAGGAATTATTTTCTCAACACTGAGATATTCCTAGATCATGATACTCACAATAGATTTAGGGACCACGATCAGTATTATATATGGCAATCATCATGCTATAAACCACACTAAAACTTAAAAACCTTCAGAAAGAGGCAAGCAAAGAGACTGTCATCTAAAACGTCTGTACAACCTACAAGCTCAAGTTTACCTCTTCTGTGATATTTACATAATCCACGAAGTACTTTCACAGATATTATTATTGGAAGCTCAAATTATCCCCACGAGAGAGATGGAAAAACATCTCTTTATTTTTACAAAAAATAAAGAGCCTTCCTAATTAGTGGAGGCAAAATTGAAACCTCATTTTTCTAACTGCCACCCTAGTATTTCTGAGACCTCACTTATGTAGATTTTACTAATGCCTTTTCATTCTGAAGTTTATTGCTTCTTTAATTTCTTCAAACTTTCTACCTAACTCTAAAAGAAATATGATCTTAAAAATTCTAACTTATGATTGTTTTATTGTAATTACTCAGCTAATAATTATTTCCTAGAAAAAAATGGAATTATCAACATTGAGATCCAGAATTCAGCCAGTTTTAAGATAGTTTAATATTCTTAGCTATACTTTATTTATAGTAATCTTTATGAAATTTCAACCTCATAAAAATCCTACACTTAAAATGCTTCCATATTTACCTTATATCGACATCTAGAATAAAATTCATTCTCATTAGAAGCTAAACAAGATTTGGACCTGTTATCTAAACCACAGTGGGTTTCTGGATGAGTCCAGCTACTCTTCCAACAAAGATCCAATTGTTGAAACATGGATTTCTGAGGAAGGAAGAAATTTTTTAAGCAAAATGTCTTTGGGGGAAACAGGAGAAGCTATCTGACATCTGTCACTCTGACTAACAGAGATTATAGGCTTTTTCAGAAAAGTCCACTGTTTCTGGAAAACAACTCAAAAGGTAGTTAAGGGAGAGAATTATAAAAAACATACAGAGGTCATTGAAATTCATTCATGGAGCCAGTTACAGATCTCATCTGCTTCTTAAGCCACTTTGGGCTCCAGTCTTAATGTTTTCCAAAACCAACATAATTTTTCATATCCCAATACCTATTCATCCTTCAAGAGTCAACTCCAATCTTACTCCCACTTGAGATGGATAGCCTTGGGTTTTGTTTTTTTTTTTTGAGACGGAGCCTCAAGCTATCCACCTGGGTAGAGTGCCATGGCATCACAGCTCATAGCAACCTCCAACTCCTGGGCTTAAGCAAGTCTCCTGCCTTCACCTCCCAAGTAGCTGGGACCACAGGCGCCCGCCACAACGCCCCGCCATTTTTTTGCTGCAGCCATCATTGTTGTTTGGCGGGCCTGGGCTGGGGATTCAAACCCACCACCTCAGGTGTACATGGCTGGCGCCTTAGCCGATTGAGCCACAGGCGCCGAGCCAAGCCTTGGGTTTTATAAGAAGAATTGAATTGTGTTTTCCTCCCTGCTCTCTTAACAACAATTATTGTTTTATAAATTTTTTTAATATATTTTTTTCTCTGACCTAGTGGAGAGGTCCAGGTGGCCAGGTACTCTGTTCTACTCATCTTAATATTCCAAGACCTTCTGCTAGGTCCTTAACAAATATTTGTTAAACAAAACAATGAATGAATGGACTAAAGCAGTGAGGCTGGCTGAGGATATAGAAGCAACATATGAAGAGGTAAGAGAATGGACTTTAGAATCAGATCTATGAACTTCACTTTTGATATTTAGCTAATATTAACCACGGAAAAGTTACTTTATCATTCTCAATTTTGGCATCCATATAATAGAGATATAGGAAGGAACCTAAGATGCTTAGAACAGCGCCTAAGTGTTCAATATATGTTAGGCACAATTTTAATTATAGTCATAATAAAATTTACTGAGAGAATATCTAATAGGCATGTGGTTAATATATAGCAACTCTAAGCGAGAGGTACAGGTCAAAGATACTATTCAAGGACACCAAGAAAAGTTCTACACGTTATGAAATATTAGAATTCTCTAGGAAACTGCGACCCAGCAGACAACCCTGACTTTATGATGGATGTGGTGGCATCAGGCAGACCAGAGGTGAAGCCAAGCAGCAAATGGAGCTAATTTTGTAAGAGGGAAAAAAAAATAAGAAAATAAAATGCTGTCAACCAGCTCTAATCAAAAGCCAAACATGATCTTTATGAGATTACTAAGTGCTGCTACTGGTCACCAATGCACTTTGCAGCTAGAAAGTCCCACAAAACTAGGGTCACAGCTGGCTTAATTCTCTGTCATACAAAGTATGCAAAATATTTATTAAGCTGAATTCACCTCCTCATCAATCATGTTCTTTCCCCTCACCAACAAAAGTCAGTTTTTAGCCCCTATCTAAGGGGCTGTCTGAGAGAATTACGCCTTTCATGAGAGCAGCACATATTCTTTGACAGAAAATTAACTATTTCTGAAAAGATACGCAGACACGCTGTTGTGTTTGTCTCTGTTTTGCAAAATTAAAATCATTGTTATCAATGTTAGTTCCTGGTGTCTTTTGTATCATTTAACAACAGCTTTGTAAATACAATTAAACTTCGAAACAAGTAGTGATAATCCCTTATATAACTGTACCTAGACTGGTGTTTAATAAACTTTCATGTTTTACTTTTAAAAACATATTTGATAGCAAATGAAGACTATAAATCCAATTTTAGTGTGGAAATTGGACATGTCTAAGAGACTATATTCACTAAAACAAATTTCAAATGTGAAATATTCACTGAGCCAGTAATCCTATCACTGTCCAGCCAATACCAGTCTTTGACAACTCTCTGCTTTCCTTGGAAATATTGTATGACTAACTAATCAAACAGATCAAGTTCATGTTCCACCTTGGAAAGACACACACACAAATACAACTGTATACTCTAACCACATGAAATAATCTGTGCATTTAAAGGCCATCAGAAAAAAATCCACAATTAAAAGAAATACTTCCAAATTATTCACAACAGAGATACGTTTTAGGCCACAAACACAAGCGTGCCAACTAAACCAATTCATTTTCTTGACCTCCTGTCAATAGGCTGAAAGGGCCCTGAATGGCAGTCTTGATTGTATTCACATTCTCATTTTCCAAGAGGGCAGGCTGTCCCAGACCTGTCACAGTTCTCTGTTCAGTAACCTGGGTACTTATGGACAGACTGGCTTGAGCTGGAGGCCTCAGTACCTGGTTCAACTTCACTCACAAGACCTCCTTATCAAGGCCCTAAGACCAAAGGACTCTTGCCTTTAGGTTGCATCTGCTTTCACCTCTGACATATTCTCCCCACCTTTACTCAGCCCAGCCATACACTAATGCTTGAAATGGGGTAGCAGGTAGCAGGTATAAAGAGATGAACATATAGAGAGAACCAACCCACACTACCATAGCCATTTTTCCAGTCACAGTTTAAAAGCAAATCAGAAGACAGAGATGAGTTTTGAGATAAGACTTTGATAATTGGAAGCCCTTAGAAATCACTGAGTGCTCCTTAAAAAGACAAACAGTCATAAATCAATCTTAAAGTGAGAAGGCAGAACAAAAGGAAGATTAATTCTGACTGAAAGCTCATCTGATGGGTCACAGTTAATGTTCTGTGTCAACTAGCTGAGGTGCACACAATGTCCAGATAGCTGGATGTTACACATTATTTCTGAGTGTGCCCATGAGGCAGATTCTGGAGGAGGTCGGTGTTTAGTTTGGTGGACTGGATAAAGTAGAGATGTCCCTCCCCAGTGTGAGGGGGCACCATTCCGTCTTTGAAGACCTGAAAGGAATAGAAAGAGAGCAGGAAAGTTGAGTTTCCTCTCTGGCTGAGAATGAACCTGAACGTGGATCTCCACTTGCCCTTGGTGCTCCATTCTCAGGTCTGCACTCTAGGTCTAGAATCTGTATGGGCTTCTGACTCACGGGTCTTCAAAGCGCACACTGGCTTCCCTGCATCTGTGGCTTACAGACAGCTCATCATGGGACTTCTCAGCCACCATCAATCATGTGAGCTGACACTTGGTAATAAAAAAATAAACAAATATGTTCTTTGGGCTCTGTGTCTCTGTGGAACCCTAACACCTATAAGCTTTTAAAATTATCAAGTTGGCTCAGCACCCGTAGTACAGTGGTTATGATACCAGCCACATACACCAAAGTTGGTGGGTTCAAACTTGGCCTGGGCCAGCTAATCAACAATGACAACTGCAACAAAAAAATAGCTGGGCGTTGTGGCAGGTGCCTGTAGTCCCAGCTACTTAGGATGCTGAGGCAAGAGAATCACTTAAGCCCAAGAGTTGGAGGTTGCTATGAGCTGTGACACCATGGCACTCTACCAAGGGTGACATAAATAAAACTCTATCTCAAAAAAAAAATTATATATATATATATAAAATAAAATTATCAAGTTAAATTCTGTGGGTTTTTTTTTAAATCTCCTTTAAGTCGAGATAACTCCACAACATAAGGAAGCAGTCTTTACAATATTTCTTTTGAAATGCTGGTGCCCCCTCATCCCCCAAGACTTCTGTGCATTTTAAGGCTTCTGGGAGGGAGTGGATAAGGGCTCAGTAACCTGCACTTGACCATGCCCATTCTTACTTCCATTAGAGGAACCCCACTTAAATATTGTCTACAGAGAATGTCCTAGTAAACTGCTTTCAGAAGAAATAATTATCTAGAAAAAAAGACAGGGAAAAGTGTGAAAACTATAACAGGATATCATAGAAATGACTTCTTGATAGAATCAAAGGTTGATGCTGCTGCACATTTTAAAATCTACAAAGCTGAAAAAATTCTTCAACATATGAAAGTACAAAGGGAAGATCAAGGGGCCTTATTCACACTTTCCAAGCGTCTATATATTTGTAGTGGTTTCACAGTATAAGAATTTTTAATTAAGCAATTAAAAGTTATCTTTTCAAGTAGAATACTTGATATGCAAAGAATTTAGAGAAAAAATGGAATATAGGTTATTATTCCTTTTACATATCCAAGTATATTTTTAACTCCCCATTTATTTTTCCTCAGGATAATTCTCTCAAAGACAGCAGTATATTTTGTTTGCTATTTACAATATTCATGTTAAGCAATATCTCATCATCCAAATATTATTTTTAAGAATAGTATTATTAAAATGATAAAGGAGAGGCCAGGTGTGGTGGTTCACCCTATAATCCTTGCACTCTGGGAGGGAAAGGCAGGTAGAGCTCAAAATTTGAGACCAGCTTGAACAAGAGCCAAGACCCCATCTCTACTAAAAGCAGAGAAAAAAAAGAAAGAGAAAAGGAAGGAGGGATGGAAGGAGGGAAGGAAGAATGGAATAGGGAGGAAAGGAGGAAATCTTAAAGAAACAAAATAAACAAATAAAATCTATGTAGTATTTCAGGTAACAGTAAATGCTAGGAAGAAAAATAACTTAGAAGAGTCTAGGATAATAGACAGTTCCTATTTAATTTATTATAGAAGACTATCTTGAAAGGGTGATGTTTGAATGGAGAAGGAATGAAATGATGCAAGGAGGAAAGAAGGAAAGAAGGAAAGAAGGAAAGAAAGGAAGGAAGAGAAAGAAAGAAAAGGAAGAAAAAGAAGGAAAAGAAAGGAAAGGAAAGGAAGAAAGGAAGGAAGGAAGGAGGGAAGGCAGGAAGGAAGGAAGGAAGGAAGGAAGGAAGGAAGGAAGGAAGGAAGGAAGGAAGGAAGGAAGGAAGAAAGAAAGAAAGAAAGAAAGAACGAAAGAAAGAAAGAAAGAAAGACCCTAGACAGGAGTTTGTGCCAGGAGCCTATAGTCCCAGCTACTTGGGAGGCTGAGGGAAGAGGATCACTTGAGCCCCAGAGTTTGAGATTGCTATAGCTGTGATGATGCCACAATACTTTATCCAGGGAAACAAAGTGAGACTGTGTCTCAAAAAAAAAAAAAAAAAGAGTAAGAAAAAAAGAAGAGATCCAGTTTAGTCTCTAGCACCAGAAGAAGCTGTTTTAAATCCTGTTTTACCACCTAATGTATTGTATGACTTCTCTAAACCTCACTTTCTTTACCTGTGAAGTGAAGTTAAAGATAACCTTTAACATAGAATGTCATACGCATGTAGTATGCCTTCACTCAATTCTCATATGACCCCGTGAGATAGTTGCTATTATTCTCACCAAGCAGATGGCGACACTGGAGCCCAGGGCAGTTAAGTACCTTGTCCAGGGTCTCATAGTTAAAGCTGTGATCAAACCCAAGCAGTCTGACTCCAGGTCTACACTCTTAACTATTGCCTCTGAGGGAGCTGAACTTAAGACTTGAAGATTGCAGTGTTTCTTTCCTCCTTGCCCCTAGGCAGATCTCTTCTCTAATCCTTCATACTACAGGCACTTCTTAGCTAACACTGTGTGCTAACCACTCTCCTAAGCAATGAAAATACATCTGGTAAAAGTGGTTACTTGGATGGTGATCATTTTATAGCAGGGAAGAAACAAAATAATCAAACAAAATCTAAGTAGTATTTTAGGTGACAGTGAGTGCTAGGAAGAAAAATAACTCAGAAGAGTCTGGGATAATAGAAAGTTCCTATTTAGTTTATTATAGAAGACTATCCTAAAAGGGCGATGTTTGAACAGAGAAGGAGTAAAATGATGAATCTTCTGGGGGAGATTATAAGTATTACATGATATAAGAACATACAACTTCCTTAGACCATGTTTGAGTGATAGCTGGGGCTCAGTAAGTCATTTTCTTCTTGGGAGAGGAAAATTGAGCTCTGGTAAAATTCAAACCATTGATGGGAAACTTCGTTCATTCAAATGTTTTTAAGCAAAACAATAAAAAAAAGTATGATCTAAAGTCCCAAAATTCCTTTAAGCACTCCAATTTACAAAAGCAAAAATGCATTGCAAAAGAATTAGGGGTGTGTGTGTGTGTTTTGTGAAAGAAAGATAAATAGAGACAAAGACAAAGTTAAAGGAAAGAGAAAAAATTGACAGGGCATTCAAAAGTTTAAGCAGAAAGTGCAGACAGACTTTTGAGCATTTCAGAGCAGGAAGCTGTTAATGTACTCATAAATAGTATTTCTGGCAGGTCAGAAATCAGAACTTTATACAGCCATAGGAAGGTGAACATTGACTGTCTCTGGATTTCAACCAACTTAATTACTACTTAATATATCACATGGCTCACCCAAATCCAGAAACCACAGTTATAACTACCATCACATTTTACATGGTGCCATGACCATCACAGTGCCAGGCAGAGAAATAGAAGCTTCCTTCAGGAAAATCATGCAGACGCTAAAATTTTATATGACTAACTAGAGAAAAAACATGGAGCTATGATAGTTTTAAAGTTCTTTTTATAATATAGAACCATAAACGTCACATCAAAGCATATAACTTACCTGAGTTCACCTGTTGCATTCAGGGTGACTTCATTTCATGGTTTCAGTACTAAATTAAAACCACATTTATATAGAAGTCTACCTGAAATTTAATACAGAATCCAGGCGCAGGGATTATAAGACAGTGTTTCCGTTGAGTTTCTCGGCGTGGGTTGGCAGGGACGGATGGATTAGGCCAGGTTAGTGCTGCCATGTGTTACGCTGTTGCTGGGACATAAATGTTGTGGTCACTGATTGATATTCGTACTCATCATATTTAATTTAAATATGTAATTAACAGAAATGCAGGGACACTTCAACAGTGGAAGTTGGGGGTTATAGATGTGTTTTTCTTAGTCTACTAGTAACAAAAGTTCTTTGTAGGAGGAAAGGCAGTAGAGTCTCCATAGCTGACCACCTCCCTACCCTGACCACCTTCTTAAATTGACCGAATTTTCATAGACCAGACATGGACCCGTATTATCAGTGCAGTAGGCCCAGCTCCTTATGTTGACCAGTTGTTATAGTCCCTTGGGTGGTCAACTTCCGAGATTCTACTGTAATTGGGGACTGTCTAATCCAATAGGCTTCTAGATGTTCCATCTATTTTAGGACATGACTGAGCCTCTGGCTTCCCCAGTGGAGGTCCTTGCCCCACACAGGGGACCGCACCGTGTGAGCTTGCCACCTTGCACTCTTCCTCCCTGTCCTTTCCTTCCACCAACGCTGTCAGCCTCGCTCTTAGCCTGTCGTGTGCTCTAACCCAAGCAGCCCCACTCCTCCGAATGGCTGCTCAGGTTGTTTTCTCTAAGAAAGGAATTCCCCAAGTTTGAAAGCAACAGGCATGCAATATTTCAGCTGCATGATAAATTGTTTTAGTCTGGCTTTATGCCAAGGTGTTCAAAATAGATCATATCAGAGCTGGGAAGCTGGAAACTGTCGGAATGCACAGGGCAAACCTCCGTAAGCAGCCAAAGAGCATCCTTCACCTCCTCCCTACATTTTCTCTATAAATTCCAGGCCCTAAATTTGTTTTGAAAGAGGTTGTAACTACCGTGTTAACAAATAGTATTCTGCACATTCCAAGACTAGTCATTCTTTTTTCAAAGCCTAATTGTTATTTTACGTAATAACTTAATATTAAAATCAAATATCATAAACAGAGCCCCCAAATCAAGCTTTTTAAAAAGAGTAATTTCTCAGAGAATACATCAGCCTGTGTCTGTTTCCAAAAGACTAAATTGCATAAACCTTTACAACAACTTGCCTTTTTTTGTAACACAAAAAGGATAGTCATTGAATTGGTTTTAAATTTTAAATAATCATTTAAATTTTAAATAATTCACAGGAATTTAATATTTTGGTAACATAGTAACATTGAAAAATACAGTGACTTATCACACTATGCAAGATAAGGGTAATAGGATTGTAACTATGGTAACAATTTTGATCAAAAATATTGTCAAGACACAGATTTTTTCATGAGTATTGCATTCCATATTCACACCCAATTCAAGGTGTGGTATGACTTTTTCACATACCTTATAAAATCTGCATACTAAATATAAATTATGCTTACAATGCACTTACCATACAGTTTACACAGAAAATTACAGAAAATATGTTTTTAGTTTACAAAGCCACATTTCTGATTTTATAGCACCCCCTGCGAATCATTTATTCATTTATATGACATCTCAACTCTCAGAGAAAACATATTGCACACCCTATTACGAACTTCCAAAGACACCATCTGTCATTCTAAATGAGTATACTTTTTTCTTTCTTTTTGAGACAGAGTTTCACTTTTGTTACCCTTGGTAGAGTGCTGTGGCTTCATAGATCACAGTAACTCTTGGGCTTAAGTGATTCTCTTGCCTCAGCCTCCCAAGTAGGTGGGACTACAGGCGCCTGCCACAATGCTCGGCTTTTGGTTTGTTTGTTTGTTTGTTTGTTTAGCAGGCCTATGCCAGATTTTGAACCCACCAGCCCTGGTGCATATGGCTGATATCCAAACCACTGAGCTACAGGAGACCAGCCTAAACAAGTATTCCTTACAGAGATGGCATAACCCCACAAGTTAGATTCCCCAAAATGTTTCTTTATCTCCATTGATATGCACTGTAAATTTTTGAGATGTAGTCTTAAATCCAATAGGCTTCTGCCAAAGGAGGCGACTCTGTGAACTTGCATGCTAAATGGGAGTGATTTTCTTGGATTTTGAGACTTCTGAATCATTTTCCAGACTCACTCCCAGTTAATACACCAATCAGGTTGAGTTTTGAGGCATCTACCATGTATAGATGAAGCAGTGTTCCCTATTTCCAACTGTGATCTAATTGGGTCATCTTGACATATAAGGTACATGTGATGACATGTCATCAAGTGTTAAATGGTGTCATGCAATTGGAACAGACTAATGAGACATTTATACTTACGACTTTGTGAAATGGTTAACTTCGCATTACAGATGGGACCAGAGGAAAGCGATGTGCACAGTCATGTAATCTGGACTCAGATATCTGCTCCTGGATACTCATTCTAGTCTTTGAGGTCTCTAGTGCTTCTGTTAAAAAAAAAAAATGTCTTTGATGAACCAAAAGAAGCTTTAAAATATGCAGCTTAACGAGTAATTCCTGGGATTTGCTACTGGGTGATGGTATCTATTCCTGTGTTGACATGGGGACCTGTCAGATTAGAGATGAAGCTTGATTTAATCTTCATCTTTTTTAAAAAGTCTTTCTTAGAGTAGAATTATGATCTTTACTCCTTCAGCCTTCCCACAGTATGTTGATGAAAAATTCACCTATTTCCTCTTTGGCTCTATGCTTAGAGAAAGACACAGTTGAATAGCCTCCTCCACAGGGGTCTCAAATTTGGCTGAGATATGTGCTGTTTGCACACAGATTGTTTTCCAGGCAGAGTGCCCAGTGTCATTTACATTTTTGTTTATTATTTCTTCAGCATCCCACACGATCTTCAGCTGGCTGTTTTTAAAATATAATCATATTTGGCTTGCTGTTTTTTAAAAAGGAAAATATCATTGTAAGACAGGGAATAGATCTCCATCTGGGACGGACAGAATTTGTAATGCTGAGTCTTTTGTGTTGTCCTCATTCATTTGCTCACCAGAGCATTTGCTGTGTGTGAAGGGGCTACTCGAAGGAAAGGGGCCTTGCTGAGCTTCAGGTTTGCATACGCCATCTTGACAATGTCTTGGAATAGCAAAAACAAGGGAAAAAGAAAAAAAATGGATCTACAGAAAAGCAAAATAATAAACCAGTTATTTGCCAGGTTTAATTCAAGTAAAGTTTTCGATTTCTCTGGTGGCAGGGTTTGAGTTATGTAGCTGACATACAATTAACACGCTTTGTGTAAAAATGCTTACAAAGTGTCTAAGTGTCTGTGTGTGAAAGAGACAGGAAGACGATTGGGGAAATACCACGTATTGGGAACAGTCCCACTTACACGGAAGTCCCTCCTCTATCATTATCAATCCCAAGCAGGAGACACATTTCTGTGGTGATTTGCTTCAACTCAATGTTATAAAATAGTTTTTTCTCTGTTTATGGCACTGTGAGAGCCACTATTGTGTATGCCAAGATGAACAGAAGTTTAGGGAGGGCCAAGGGAGAAAAGGAGTGAAAGTCATGGTGAGCTATCTCCTCCATTAAGTGGACTTTCATTAAAGCAAGGCACATGGGAAATTGGGGGTCCTGGGCATCTGTAGTACATGTGAACATGGAGAGATGGTGGCAAAGGATGAAACTGATGAAGTTGGCAAGGATGTGGGGACATCCTGGGTGTTGTTCTGAAGACTTCAGGGTTTACTCTGGCCTGTTCCATGTAGTGCTAACTGTTAAATGTTTTATTAAGACATTGACCAGGGTTTTTAGTTTCTGGCCTCTGTTCTCTCTCCCATTCCCCACTAACTCTGAAATAATGAGTGGGAGGAGTAAGGCAATCTCTCTAATCTTGCCAGTGGTCTCACAATGTTTGCAGATGGAGTTGGCTTTCTCACCCACAAGATTTCAAATTCCTGTATTCCCAGTCAACTTAAACAGTAGGCCACAGGCAACGTCTAGAACTTTTCACCTCTGCTTACAGATTAGTTCATGCTAAACAGAATGCCTGTTGCAATTGTGTGATGAAAATTGTTTTGTGGAATTTTTGAGAAGCAGCCACCACACAAGAATGTTCTGATTTTTTTCTCTATTTACGCAAGGTTACAGGGTTGGCTGCTCCTTCATCTGCCTTCCAAAGTACAGTGAGAAATATTCTGACCAAGTGCTGTGCCATTTCTTTACAAGGGTTACCAGCTTTTCAAACTCCAATAATTATGTCCTCTCCGCCTCTACCAAATCAATGCTATGTTTTAGGTTTTGTTGTATTTTTTCATTTATATCAAATTTTGTTAGTTAATACAAACAATAAATAAACATGGAAAAATTTCACTTATTTTAGTTTTCAAAGAAATGTTTATAATAATGAAATAATATCTTAAAGCTATAAAGACAGAAAAAAGTAAAAATTCAATGATAAGGTATAATAATTATGGAACAAAATTGGCATATTCATACACACATATAACTTAAAATAAGAACAGTATGTATAACTTGTTTCCTGGACTTGCCAAAAAGAAGTCATTTGCCTTAGCCCATTTGAGTTTCTATAACAGAATGCCATAGGCTGTGAGGCTTATAAACAACAGAAAAATATTTCTCATAATTCTGGAAGGTGGAAGTCCATGATCAAGGTGCTAGCAAGCTCAGCATCTGGTGAGGGCTCACTTTATGTTTCATAGATGACTGTGATTTTGCTTTATCCTCACATATTGGAAGCAGGGAACTCTCAGACACCTTCTAAAGGGCACTAATCTCATTCATGAGGGTTCCCCCCTAATGGCCTAATACCTCTCGAATCCAGCATATCAGTTTTGAGAGGACACCAAACAAATATTCAGTCCACAGCACTAGAAAAATGGATAAGAAAATTATGACCTATCTACTCAATGGAATCTAAGGTAACTATTGAAATAATTGTGAAAACTATTTTGCAACACGTGAAAGTGCTCATTGCATATTGTTCAGCATAAAAAAGCCAAGATAAAAACTTACATACACACAATGGCTGCTAACAGCAAATGTATGAAAAATCATAGGATAATGTTGCAGTTAAATGATTGTAGCTTTTCTATTGAGTGATAAGGTCATTTCATTCTCCTACAATTTCCAAGTTTTTGTTCAGGACAAATACCTATAGAATTGTGATCTATGAATTGACGTGATTTACCTTTCAAAGCAATATAGTGAAACTGTATTATTAAAACAGTTTAAAAGGGGCATATTACTATAATCTGATGGTTTATAGTTAGACTACGACATGCTATTCTATAAGGACTGGGCTTTATGCTACTTACAAAATAGCTGTCTTCATCCATTTGTCCTTTAATTATTTTCTAAGATTTATTCACTGATACTCTTATCCAAACTTCTAATAGTTAATTTCTTGAAATTATTTTTCTGTAAGGATACACAATAACATTTGACAATATTTTTGAAGCGTTTTAGAAAATGATTTGTTGTTTTCTATGTTTATTCTGCCCCTACTTTCCTGCCTGGGCTGCTTCAATTTACCTAATTCTGTCAAATTATTGCTGGGGATTTAAAACAATGCATTTTTTTTTTATCTTGCCACAAAATAGCTTTGTCTTAACTAATTGGGGAGGAAGTCAATATAAATTTTGTAGGAAGAAGATTAGAGGTAGAGTGGATAGGGAAGGGCAGACATATTTGATGTACATTTATTAGTAAATTTCCCTGATTTAGGATCTTGTGGTCTGAGTTTAGTTGGGTTCATAGGCTTTTATATTTTCCCCCAGGGAATTCTCTTATCCACCAGGTGAGTCTTTTCTCCTCCATTTTAATTCTTTTATTAAAATATAGGTTGTTGTGTTTTTGTGGAAAAGCTCATGAGTTGCATGTTGTTTCCCTTCCAATTTTGTATCTCAAGACAAACTTTTCTTTATATGGTATATTGTCTTTCTTGAATGATAATTGCTATCAGGATTTTTGAAGGATAGATTTTAGATTTTAGATTATTTTCTAATTACTTTGGTAGCTTTCTTAGGAATAATTACAGCACTTGTGGTGTCTCAATCACCATCAACTTTCCCTTACATCTTCATACTTTCTCCAGTTTTTGTCTTCTGCCATTTGGAGGAGCCTTTTGAGTCTATCTTTCAACCACTAATTTTCACTGTTACCTACTATTTTAGTTTGTTTTGCTTTTTAATCCACCGTGTTGACATCTAGCACACCTACATTCTCCTAGCTGTGACCTTTGTATCTATACCTGCTTTCATAATATCTTCTGTTCCTGGGCTGTGATTTTTCTCTCTTGGACTAAGAATGTCAATTTTATAAACTTTTCATCTGGATTAGTAAAATGTTGGTCATCCTCTGATTTTTTAGGATGTTGATTCTTTTTATTTATTCTAAAATGATTTTGCAGGATCTTGTGTGTGTGTGCACACACAGTTTTAACCCATTTTGTCTTCATAGAGATTACAGAACATGATATTGGTAAACAACTAAAGTTGAGGATTGGCCCCTTTCACTTGGTTAATGTGGACTCTATCACTTGGGTCAATGTCATGACTACTTGAAGATATTATTTCTTGATATCTAAAGCTGCAAACCTCAAAATCCATATCTAGCAGGCTATTGTCTAATTCAGATCTGAGGGACAGAACGTGGGAACATCTGTCTTAATTATTTATTATGAAGGCTATAACTTTGACATGAAACTAAAGAAAAGATATTTTAAAAGCTACTACCCCCTTCCCACATTTTTCTAATGTCTTCTCCATTTATGTAATTTTGTTGTGATACTGCTTCTAAGGTTGCTGTGTGACATTATCAATATCCTTTCATCCTACTTTTCTCCCTCAATGTTATCACTTTCCTTCACCAAACCCTCAATTCAACTCCTCACCCACCCACCATATGCTTTTTGTCAAATACTTCTGCAATTTTAAATCTCTAAATAGATATATTGGGAAAGGGAAATTTTAAATGGTGGGAGAAACACAGCTCTCATGAATTAGCACCCAAGAAATCAAACGTAGGTGGCCCACTTTGCAAGTTTTTCACTCCATAATTTTTCTTTATTCAATAAGTATTTATTAAGCTCCACTATATGCCAGAACTGTGCTAAGTGTTGGAAATACCATTTTAATAAAAAACAAGCAAAAACTATGATCTCAGTATTCACAGACCTTATCTCCTAGTAGGAAACATAAACACGAATAAATGAATAACCATATTTTTTCTTTCTTTCATTTACTTTTAAATAAAAATTATGGCAGGATGTGGGGGGAGGGGCAGGAAATAAAAAAATTATAGCAAATATGACAACAGGAAACTATAAAGTATCGGATAATTGAGAATGATTTTCTGAATAAATTACACTTAAGTTGAGAATTAAAGAATGAGCAGGGGCTAAGCATATGATGAATGTGTATATCTATATCTATCTATCTATAGAGAGAGAGTGAGAGAGAGAGAGAGACTGAGAGAGAGTTGTCAAGTGAGAGCAGGGGTGGTGGGCAGGCACAGCCTGCTAAATGTCTCCAAGATAGGAAAGAACTTGGCACAGACCTTGTGTTTCTGAAGCTGAAACCATTTGGTGAAGAAGCCATGGGGCAACATATTCCCCATCAGCAACCCTTTTATTGCTGTTTCATTAGCTCTATTTCAACAGGTAGATGGGTAGTGTCTACTTTTTAGTACGGTCAGAGGAAGTTTTTTTTTTTTTTTTTGGCAGTTGGCAAAATTTGGAGCAAGATTTGCTAATCAGCGGACATTTTAAGAAGAATCTATCAAGTGGCCAAGCATTCCCAAAGCAGAAGCACAGTGGCTAAAAAGACCACAAGTATGACTATTACAGTTGTTAGGTTGGCTTGTTCCTCTTGCCTAGACTTGGCCAGCAAGGAGCCAGCAACCCCAAGTAGATTCAGATAACCTCCCACTTACGCAAAAGGAAAGCAAGATCAGCATGACGGGGTCAACACCACATGTTCCTGGTCCCACATTATGACACTAAACCAGAAGAGTCAGATGACGGCAGACACTGGTGAAGGGTCATTTGGTCACTGAGGAGCACCCTCTAAACCACAGCCATGAAGTTTTGTGAATTAAACAGGAGCCTGCAGCTAGACTCTAAGGGTGAGGTAAGGTAGAAAGGCCTTTGCTCGACTGAGACTAGAGATGGATGAGAATCATCTGAGGTGTAGAATAAGAAACTGCCTTGCAGTGATACCTGCTGAGGCTCATCACCCCTTATACCAGAAGAAAGTCACAACCTCTCCACTAAGACTTGGGTCTGGCTATGGTCAACTTGGCTTCTACGTGGAGATGTACAAGATAGCCAGGGCACTATGGCAGAGCCATGTCCCTACAGAATCCCCAATCTAGTTTCAGTGCTGTTCTAAAATACATGACTCTTGTGCCTTTTATAATAATAAAGAGAAGTTAAAAAAAAGTGACTTATAGAAAAATAGTGCAAATTTACGTACAAGAATAAAACACAAACTTTCCCTCTATATGTACATATAAGTAATTTTTTATTCTTTTTGAGATAAAGTCTTACTCTGTTACACAGGCTAGAGTGCCGTGGCCTTAGCCTAGCTCACAGCAACCTCCAACTCCTGCGTTCAAGTGATCCTTCTGCCTTGGCCTCCTACATAGCTGTGACTAAAAGCACCTATCACCTCGCCTGGCTATTTTTTTCTATTTTCTTTATTTTTTTCTATTTTTTTTTTTAATTGAGTAGAGTTAGATCTTGCTCTTGCTCAGTCTGGTCTGGAACTCCTGACCTCAAAGTGTCCTCCCTCCTTGGCCTTCCAGAGTGCTAGTGTTGCAGCCATGAGGCACCATGCCCAGCCTATATATGTATTTCAAAACTACAGGCATTTGTCTTAAGTGTTTGTTATTCAAGAGAACTAAGTTGTATCTCTATCTTCTTATGAGGGTGATAGGAATATTGGCCTCCATACAGGCTAATATAGACGTACAGTTACCTATGGCTGAGAAGAAAATTCTTAGCCTTGCTGAAGGGAATCAGGAACAACTTCTAGAAAAACATGATATCCAGGCTACTAAATAAAGCATGAAAAGGATTTCAACTTGTAACTTTATTCTTGGCTCATGACAAGTGTTTGAAAATGTCAGATGAAGAATGCGGCATGGCCAATGTTGTAGCTGGAAATGAAGGCAAGAACAAGCCAATATACCATCTTCTATAACAGTCTAAGTATTTTAAATCTTATCTTGAAGGTGATTTTGGGAGTCAAAGGTGAAAAAAATGGGATTACATTTATGCTTTAGACAGACAACTCTTGTGTCAGGGACTGTAGATTCAACCCCCTTCAGCCCACAGGAAATTAAATCAAACCAAAATAGGCAAATAAAATAGGAATAGATGAGCAGGGTTTCAAAATGGAAATTAAGAATTTTATTCTAAGATTTATTTAGAAATGCAAAAGACCAAGAATAACAAACAACCTTGAAGAAGAATATATAGGAGAATTTGCTTTTTTTAATATCAGGTTAATAAGCGGGTATATACATTGTTTTCATTTGAAAGTAAAGTCTGGGCTATAGTCCTTCACCCAGGAAGTGAGCCATATACCCGTCTGTGCATTGTACCTGTTAGGTGGAAATTCACCTAACCCTTTCCACCCTCCCCCTTCTTGAATTTAATTGTGTTTTTCTCTCATGTGGGCCTTTAGTTATTAATCTATTAGTTTCAATTTAGTACTGAGTACATAGGATGCTTGTTTTTCCATTCCTGTGATGCCCACAAAAAAGGGAGGACTTGCTTTAACAGACATCCAGACTTGTTATAAAGGTAGGTAATTAAGACAGCATGGAGTTACTTACAGTACAGACAAATAAACAAGAGATATAATTGAAGAGATAACCCATAAAGAGACTCAAACAGATATGAACATGACTTATTCTCTGCAGTTAGCACTTCAGAGATGTTAGACAAAAAATGATCTAATCAACAGAGAATATTGAGTCATTTGGATAGCTATATGGGGAAAAAAATGCCTAATTGAAAAAATATTTCCAGATGGATTTTAGACATAAATACGGAAAGAAAATCAATACAGAATCTAGATAAAGATAACAGAGGATAATGTCTTTATGACTATTGGTAGGAAATAGTTTTTTTAAATAAAACATGAAGACATTAGTCATAGATTTGTTAAACTGGTTACTTCAAAATTAAGCACTTTTTATCAAAATACCACATTTGAAAGAATGACAAAACAGGCCATAAATGAAGGAAATGTTCATATTATCTATAACTAAACTCAAAATAATTTATTATTTTATTTGTTTTGAGAAAGAGTCTCACTTTGACGCCTTTGGTAGAGTGCATGGTGTCATAGCTCACAGCAAGCTCAAACTCTTGGGCTCAAGTGATCCTCTTGGCCCAGTTCCAAGAAGCAGGGACTACAGGCACCTGCCACAAAGTCCAGCTATTTTTAGAGACAGGCTCTCTCTCTCTTGGGCAGGCTGGTCTTGAACTCATGAGCTCAGTCGATTCACCACCTTGGCCTCCCAGAGTGTTAGGATTATAGGTGTGAGCCACCATGCCCAGCCTAACTCAAAACAATTTAAAGGATTTCTATAGTTACAGACTGAATTGTGTCCCTGACAATTCCTTATATCGAAGTCCTAACTCCCAGTATGACTCTATTTGGGATAGGGAAGGTACGGTAACAAGAGTGGGTCTCTAATTTGATAAGACTGATGTTCTTCTAAGAAGAGGAATAGACACCAGACTTTTCTGTCTTTCTAATCTCACACAAAGAAAAGGCCATGTGAGGGCACAACAAGAAAGTGGCCATCTACAAGCCAGGTAGAAAGGCTTTGCTAAAAAACCAACCCTAATGGCATGTTGATTCTTGGATTTCCAACAATGGAGTATATGTATTTCAAAATGAAACAGAGAACTTGAAATATTCCCAACATATAAAATGATAAATACTTGAGGTGGGAGACACCTCGAATACCTGATTGAATTGTCACACAGACTGCGCATATAACCAATATTGCATGTACCTCATCAATGAGTATAAATACACATATCAATACAAATTTTTTAAAAATAAATAGGGTGGTCTAGAAAGGCCACCCAGAGAAGGTGGCCATGTAAAACTTGCATGATGACAGAACTTGAAGCAAAATGGTTCTAGGCAGAGAAGAGCTCAAGCCTGGAGCTCTTCTAAGAGGCAGAAGGACACTCCAGGTGTCCTGACCTGAAGGCAGGTGTGGCTGACTAGGAGGAGGGAGAGGAGTCACAGGGCCAGCTTGCCCCCAGGCTTATAGGCGGTAGTTAGGGCTCTCAAGGGTTTTGCTTAAAGGGTTGAAATTACCACACTGATATTGTAAAATAATCATTTTGTCTGCTGTGTTGAGAGATGGGTTGGGGGTCAGAGCAGAGCAGAAAAGTCCATCAGACAACTGTATAAGAATTGGGGTATAGTGGTGATGATGTGGGCCAGTGTGCTGGCGGTGAAGGTGCTGAGAAGGTGAGCAGATCCTGGGTATGTTTAGAAGGTAGAACCAGCCAGGTTTGCTTATGGTCCAGATGTGGGACCAGAGAGGACAGGGCTCCTGAATGACTTTGAGTTTTAAGGACTAAGCAGCTGAAGTCTAGAGCTGCTGATGGCCAAAACAGGAAAGACTTCAGAGAGTGAGTTTGAGTCTACGGGAGAGCTGGAAGGATTGAGTTTGAGGTGCTTATTAGGAATTCAGATTGGAACAGAACAGAACATAAATGATATAAAACTTCATAGTGTAATTAAAAATAAAACAATAAAAAAACCCCAGACAAACAAAAACCAAAACGAGCATATTATATTTTGGGTTCTGTTAAAGAAGAGAAGTTAGGCACTAGAAGGAAGTGCTGGGATGTGCATTTCTTCATCTTTGTTTCAGAGGGTCACCTACTACCTACAACTAAGCTCTGTAGTAAAAATAAAATATGACTTAACAACTGGAAGTTTGTCATAACCATTTACAATTTAGTTCGAATGGATATATTAGATCATGGAATTTTTTGATGAAGAAACAATTATACACAATTCAACAATTCATTAATGACAATGCAGCATTGTTGGTTTTTCAGATTTTGAATTAAAATAAAATAGCATGTCATAATTTTGAAAATTAAAAGTAGCGAATACAATTAATAACATTTTAATACTATAATTTTGGTCTCTTTAAATATCTATAATTCTATGTTTATGTATCAGTAAAGATGTCCGGAATTAAGATTACTTACATGTAACAGTGATTCTAGGTGATGGGATAGTTTGGGGTTTCTTTAAACTTAATTTTTTATGTTGAAGGGCTTGGTCATTTTAAACATGCACATTTTTATGATCAAAGAAATACACTTGACTTACCATATGTAAGAGTAATAAACTACAGGTTATAAAAGTTTTTTATATTTCTTTTATATCAACAAAAATTGTAAAATAATATTTGAATGTCTGAGAGTATATCTGGGAAACCCATCTCCAAGCCAAACCCATGGCTGTGCATATCTCTATTCCCTTGTCAGATGTGGTGACCTTCTAAGTAAACATGCTATCCGAAGTGTAACATGTGATTCTGTTTGAGAAAGTGAGAATGAATGTACAGCAGATGTTTTCCACATTAATTAATGAGACTGGATTATTCATTAGCAGACTCCTTGGCACCATTTTCGGGTGATGTAATCCGGTAACCTTATCCAATGAGATCCAAAAGGGCTGGGTTGCTTCAATTAGTTTCTCCCTTTCCTCTTTCTTATCATTACCAAGTAATTAGTGATCCCTCGGCTATTAGAATAGGTAGTCTCTTGAAGGGGGTTGGGTTCACCAGATGAGGGGGTCTTGGCATAAGGAACGAAAAGGCTTGACATAAACGTGTGTCAGGGGACTCAGGAACTCTGGGAGGAGTCTGACTGAGCTAACCTTGAGTCCTATTTATTATCACAAGGCAGGAAAAGTAGTTAAAATTTACTTATCAGACAACAGCACTAAAAAGGGGAAACATACAAAGTGTCAGACAGAATGACTCCAATTTGTTTTTGCAAAAGCTCAGACCTTAAGCAAGACCTCTGCCTCTAGTGTCCAGAGAGCTTTGGAATCTGGAAAATCCTTACCATAACCATGAGGCCTGGTACTTCCACAGCTTGCATACACATTCTCCCTTGGAGGCCAGTTTTCTGATCTCCTGCATGTACACAACTCACATGCCATTCTCCTGATTCTTCAGGTCTTTCAAGCAGGAAGTGAGTCTTATGCTAAAAATCAGGGCTTGATTTCCCCTACGATCTGCAGCCTAGAGCTTCCATGTCCAACATAGGAGCCACTAGTCACATGAGGCTACTTAAATTGAATTAATTAAAATTTAAATTCAACTTAAAATTCAGTGCCTCGCCACACTGGTTAAATTTCAAATCCTCACTGGCTAGTGGCTGCCACTCTGGACTGAGTAGATAACAGAGTATGTCCGGCATCTCAGAATTTCCGAGCGTGGTGCTGGCCCAGCACTGATTTGTTTCCGTGAAGAACATTTTTTGAAATGTTTCTGTAAAATGTGTTATCTCTCTTTGATGTCTCTAGGTTACTTTTTGAAAAGAATCTTTTCCAAAAAATCAAGATATATTTCCTATTATCCTGTGATTTCATTCGTTTAAATTAGGAATAGAATATAAAAATAACTTGTAACTAGGAATTAAAGTTGACTTCCCATTATTTTATTGTAGACAAAGTTCTGGATAACGAGGATGTTGAAGAATCCTCAAATCCTGGTTGTTGAATCAACAAACAATTGGTCATAGAGTTTATTTATAGGGTTAGTCTAACAACAAAGAATCACATGAATTGTATTCAAATTAAATACAAAATTTTTCCCTTATTTCAGATTTTTAACGAAGCATTTCAGAAAGCTTTCAAAAGTACTTTTGGACATTTTGAAAATTCACTCTCATATAATTAGCTTTTCATTATTATTTAATTTCTGCAATTTAAATGGTACCTGCATCAACTTTTAAGGTGCCATGGGAGGTGGCTTTTTCTTTGGACTAACTTTCTCTGTCAGGAACCCAGGATCTGAGCTAATAATGGCATTCAGCCCACCAGCCTCCAGGATTAGCTTAAACTATCTCTTGCTTACTAAGTAAAATGGCAACACCCTAGACATTAGAGTTTATTTAATTTAATTTCTTCTGCCTACGAATAATCATAACTGGGGAAAAGCATTTATATTAACGAGTAACTCTGTTGACTCCCATTTAATACCACTGATTTACATTAATTGCTTTTTAAAAATAATAGTGTTTGTGGTTTCCAGCACCACACACAAATCATAATCACAGCACTTAAAATGGATTATCGTGTGAATGTAGAATTGCTTACTGTGAACATCCCACAGACGGGCGGTGAGAGTGAAGTGGCAAGAAGTTATGCTTTACACATTTGGGTTCAGAATGATTCTTTTGCATCAGTTTAGGTATTTGCTTTCATAACATTTTTCAAATATTAAAATATGTGCTTATAATCACATCTCCATCATAATACGTGAAGGATAGAGACACGATTTAAATTTTATGTTGTATGAATGGAAATATGGCCTTCTAAGCTAAAGTTAAAAATTCTTTTATCTGTCTTTTTTTTTTTTTTTGAGACAGAGTCTTACTTTGTTGCCCTCGGTAGAGTGCTGTGGCACTCACAGTAACCTCCAGCTCTTGGGCTTTGGTGATTCTCTTGCCTCAGCTTCTCAAGTAGCTGGGACCATAGGTGCCCGCCACAATGCCCGGCTACTTTTTTGTTGCAGTTTGGCTGGTGCTGGGTTCGAACCCACCCCCTTGGTATATGGGGCCAGGCCCTACTCACTGAGCCACAGGCGCCGCCATCTTACCTGTCTTAATGTTTGTTGATAGACTAAAACAAACTGATTATAATGTACAAAAATAAAATCAGGTTGTATAACAAGTAATCAGTAAGTCAAAATGTTTGGTTGAATGATTATTGGTCTTACTTTCTAAATTGGGAAGTTATATACACATATTTTCCATCTCTGTTAGCACTGTTGAATATTTCATAGAAAGTACTTGAGCTAAATACTGCCTCTTCATACTTACTGCTTATTGTCTGTGGTAGAAGTGTAGTCCACCTGTGTGGAGGGGGGACTAGCTGTCTTAAAAGTTGACATTCCACATATATTTGGTCCTCTCTTTTCAAATATAATGAAATAACAGAATAAGTCAGTGTTGAACAAGGGTGCTTGGAGGTACACATGAACTGTTTAACCTAATAGTGGAGGTGTGACAGAATTCTACACTGTCCTGAAACTTTGGGATCCCCAAGGTTCAAGAGTGACTCCATGAAGGTTATTGTCTGTATATTGTTATTTATTTGACACAAGATAACATGAGGGAGAAAGGAGATGATGACTCAGTGGCCTAGGAGAGACCTGCCCCTCTGCTAACCTAGAGAAAATTCCCTGACACCATTTGGACAGCCTCCTTAGTTTTCTCCTCAACATATTGGAGAAACTATATCTGGTCTCTAGGTGAACTAAGTTAAATCTTATTGGCTGATTTCAAGAGAACATATTCTGCTGAGCTTAACTGACTTTCCTTAATGGGTTGGAAGATCTATAGGCTTGACAATATTGAAATAATTGTCTGTGTGAAAAAGCACCACATCAAGTTAAAAGAAAAATGACAAATTGAAAATGTATATGTAACAACATATAATAAATAATAATTGGAATATTCCATTATGTTGAAGAAGATTCTGGAGATTTATATCCTCTTATCTGTTGATTAATTTAAATCGCTTCAGCTTTTTTTAATGATACATCTTGGCAGTGTTGTAGCATTAAAATTAATAATGCACATTTTTACCCAATTGTATCAATTGCTCAAAGTGCATTCCTCCTTCTTTTTTGTAATAAGAGTCTGATATTTCTTTGGGAATCCATCCAATCTGAATTGAATTAAATTGTGTTGGAGCTGCCAATCAAGATATCTCACACTCCTCAAGGACAAGGGATCGACATGAAATTTGAACACTACTATTTATGCTGCTCTTCCTAGACTTTAAATCTTGGCCAGGATTACAACAGGATGCAATACGCTAGGATGCTAAAGAAACTATTCATTTATAGATTTTGTCAGGATGAGATGCTACTCTATCACCATTACCATGATAATATACACTATTACTGTACATATCATTTAGAAAAAATGTACAAATTATGCAGATAACATTTTTACCCCTTAGAAATTTTCTTATTTTGTGAAAGAGCTCTGTTAGACATGCTTAGAAATATATTCTTATAATATACATGTATTATTCTTAATCACAAAGTGAAAAATATAAGTGAAACAAATTGGCTGAGGTATGCCTAAACCATTCTCATTTTGTGAAATCATTCTTGACTCAGAGTTCCCTTATAAATCATTTTTTGACTCAGAGTTATCAGTGTTCTTAATTGTCTGGGCTGTAAATAGGGTAGTTTATAGCTCCCAATAAGACTCAGAGTGATGGAGCACATTTTAGTCTCACGTTTTTCCTCCAACCAATGACACTCATTCAGCCAATTTTAGAGCCTGCAGTTGTTTACTCAACAATGAACATTTATTTCACTAATGCAAAATATATGCAAAGATGTAGCTTTTATGTCTTTATACACACACAGTAATTTTTTCAAGAGGTACCAACTCATTATATAATCAAGATATTTTGAAGGGAAACACTGACAGGTATGGTGCAGATGTCAACCACTCTCATTACTGAACTTCAGTGCGAACAATGTTAATGTCATGACCAAGATCTTAAGTGCTCAGACCAGGCCATCCACTTTAATTATGCCTTCTGTCCAATTGTAATTGTAAGACACCATCAACTACAAAGCACATCAATCTCATAAATATTAAAATATATACCTAGCAATGTCATAGTTTCTATAATATCCAAGATCTGACCTTTTGGATTTTTCTTTGTTTAGTACTTATTATAGGTTTCAGATACTCTCTTA
The DNA here is from genome assembly GCA_963574575.1 of Galagoides demidoff. Taxonomy (NCBI): domain Eukaryota; kingdom Metazoa; phylum Chordata; class Mammalia; order Primates; family Galagidae; genus Galagoides; species Galagoides demidoff. The sequence goes on along the minus strand of CAUYQV010099711.1, from coordinate 44,921 downwards.
AGTGATACTTGGATTACCATGGTGTGCCCATGATTGTTTCTACATGAGGTAGGTAAATTTCCTGTGTGCTTGTGTATATAATAGTATGGTTGCCTCTTATGATGGGGGGATTGGTACAAGGACTTCTGTGAATTTCAAAATTTGTGGATGCTGAAGTACTTTCTATAAAAGGGAATAGTAATATTTGCACATAAACTGTACATAACCTACTTTATACTTTAAATTGTCTCTGGATTTCTTATAGTACTTAATACAACTGCTATGTAAATAGTTGTTTTACTATTAATATTTATATTATTTTTATGTTGCCAAATATTATTTCTTTTTAATATTTTTAATCTGCAGTTGGTTGAATCTACAAAATGTGGAACCAAAGATATGGAGAGCCAACTGTATTTATGAAATATGTAAAAAATATATAGAGGGTACCAAAAAAAGTGCATACCTTTTAAGAAAGAAAAAAGGTACTAAAATTGTAATATTCAATATATGCCCATAATGTTTGTTATCTTTTATTTTGTATCTTTTATCTCTTGTAATTGCAGAAGTCAAATGTGATGTATTACAATTTTAATACAATTTCTTCCTTTCTTAAAATATGTGTACATTTTTGGTACCCTTTGTAAGTAATATATATATAACTACATATAAGATTCTATGTAATAAAGTTGGGAACTACATGTACCTAAATATCTTTTAGAAAAAGAGATATTAAACAATCTATGGCATGTTAAACTAAATTATAACCAGCTTCAGCATTCAGTTTGCTTATAGAAACTCAAGAACTTTCTGCAGTGATCTCTCTTAGGCAGCCATCACCCTGAAGGGGTAAAACAGGAGTAGAATCAGGAAATGCTTCCTGGAGGCCAGGGAGCTGGTTAGTGGGTAGAGAACAGAGAGGGAAAGCAACCTCTGCAACCTGCAGAGTGCAGGCCTCCTTCAGAGAGGGAGTCTGCACTCAATTCCAACTGGCTATGCCCAGAGACACCTGTTCCCTTATTGCTTGATCTGTCAGGTACACTCTTGGTTTGGCCTTCATTTCTAGGGCAAAAAGTCCTCTAAAGAAAAAGATTACATTTACCAGCTTTCTTCTGAGGGAGGTGAAACTTTGTCATCTGGTAGATTTCAAGAGTTCCATTAAAAACAGCCAGAACATCACCACCCCCTGCCTCTTTTTCTTTGCCTCTTCTCCATTCCACTTGCTGGAACCCTCTTAGACCTTGAAGACAAGGGCCACACCTTACCAATGAGCTGGAAGGAGCCTAAAGTTGGAAGGTATTCAGGAACAAAAACTACTAAATCAGGCTTCCTCTTTAGACCTTCAGACTTTTACAGGGAAAGGAATCTATTTCTGTGTTGTTTAAGCCAGTAGTATCTGTGGCTGAGGCTAATCTTATCTTGGGAAACTGAACTGGAAAATCTAAATCAGAAAACTGAAGAGCTTTCTAGGCTTTAGCAAAGCAGCTCATTAAATCATGCATCTTACATAACGTGCCTGCCAAAGTTTAAGTTACTAAACAGAAAAATATCAGAAGGAAGACAAGTGTTGGCTACGTCTTGGGTTTCTTAGGAATAGGATATATATATGTATATATATCAAGTACCTATATTAATATATTTGATACAAATATATATATTTGATTTGATATATATATGAAATATATATATCAAATGTATATATATTATACATATATGCACATATACATCCAAATTTGTATACATATGGACATATATATCCATATATTATATTTATGTGTACATATATATGAAAGAGACAAAACTTTTTCAAAATAATCACACCTGAAAACACAAAGGAACAAGCTTCTATCTTTGTTAATAGGTTCCTTCCAAATGTGTCTATAAATTCAAAAGAGTCAAAGATCACACAATCCTATAATTTATTTTTTTAATTGTAAGAATATTCTTCAATTCTTTGATTCAATGGAGGCTTCAATAAGCAAAAGCATGAAGATAAAAACTGTGGTAGGAGTTAATAACAAAACCTGGGAAGAACTGCATACAGCATATAGGAAATGCACTTTGAATAGAAAGACAAAAGCTTAAACAGAAAAATTAAAAGATGCTAAACGTTATACCATGCAAATGCTAATTATAAGAAAACTGGAGTCATTGTATCCATAGGAAAAAAACAAACTTTAGGACTAGAAACATTACTCAGGATAATGAGAGATATTTTTGCAACTGAAAGGATCAACTCGTCAAGAATACATATAACAACACCATTTGTGTATTCATACAATTACAGGCCTTCAAAATACACACACACACCAATAGAACCAGAAGGAGAAATAGGCAAATTCACAGTTATAATTGGGTATTTCAACACTCCTCTCTCCGTATGTTTAAGAGAAGGAAAATTGGTTAAGATGAAGACCAGAACAACAGTATCTACCAGATTTACCAACAACATTTATGGAGCATGAGATACTAAAACAGTAGAATGCACATTTATTCAGGTGCATGTCGAACAAACACCAAGATAGATCATGTGCTAGAACATTAAGCAAGTCTCGATATATTTAAGAGGATTGAAATTATACATAGACCACCACAAAAATATTAAATTAAAATTGATTGAAAATATGTTTCACAATCCTTAAAATATTTGATAATAGAATAATATATTCTTAAATAACTATGGTTCAAAAAAGAAATCACAAGATAATTTACACATAAATATGCACGTGTATTTGTACATATGCACATGTACCTGCATATAGACATCATGTATACGTATTTTGGAGAGCCTGCATTCACATTAGCTCCCATTCTAACCCGCATCATAGTCAAAACAAAACATAGTGCAAAGCAATTTAGAACATTGGTCAGATGGAAATTTATCATTCTACATCCTAATATGAAAAAAAGAAAGGTCTTAAATGAATTGTAAACATTTTTGAGATTATTTTGCCCTATGCTAAGACTATAGTGAACAAAGGAAAAAGTGATTTAATTCTACACAAATGCTTTCAGAAAATAAAGAACATTTATGAACTCATTTTATGAGGCCAGCATTACCAAGACACTAAAACCAGACAAAAATGTTAAAAGAAGAGAAAACTACAGATAAATGTCTCTCATGTCCATAAAACATTGACTCAAAAATTACCAATAGAGTATTAGCCAATCAAATAAATGAGCAATGTGTAAAATTATCCAAGGAGTATAAGACTGGTTCAACATCTCAAAATCAGTATAACTCACCATATTAAGGGAATAAAGAAATAAAATAAAATTATTTGCTAGTCAGCACCTGGCATTTTATCATGAGCAAAGTCCCTTATCTTTTTCTCCCATTTCCCATCATTTCTCAATATTCTCTCTCTCTCTCATATATTATTGACTCATGGATATTTTTATAATTCACTTATGATTTATAATTGATTACTGCCCTTAATTATCTTTTTCAAACTAGTTCTAGATTTGACTAGTGGCAGCCTTTTGATTGGTAGCTATTTCCTTATGAAATACTCCACATCAAGTTTTAGATACCTTCTTACATTCTGGCATAACCAATGTGTGAGGCTTATCTTGTACCTACTTTGTTCTGTCCTGGAATTAGTCCTTGATCAGAAGATTTTTGGTCCCATTTAAGGGTGGATAGTATTGGATACTAAGGTCTCATACCTCAATATGTTCATTGCTGTCATTGCTCTTGAGGTATCTTTGCCCCTTGAGAGGACAGAACTAGAAACTATATGCATCTATACACACACATACACATACCTACATATCCACATACATCCTGTACATGTTCACACAGACAAGCATATACCTATGTGGGTATATGGGCATATACATAAATATTCATATGTATTGTACACACGCAAATATGCTCATGCATATATACATCATACATACGTATTTTGGAAAGCCTGCATTCACACTAGCTCCCATTATAATTCATTCCCATAAGAGTCTCTTTTCTCTTGCATCATTCCATATTTATATGTCCCTTCCAGGTGGAATATTTTTGTGTTTATGTTTTAGTCTGGGTTTTTAGCTGTATCACATTGGGATCAGAGTGTGTTTAATAGATATTTGTACGGTGTGGAACTTAATATCTGTGTATGTGTGCCTTAAGATGCATGAAATTTTTCTGACTGTGTACTTGAGAAAAAAATTTTATTAGGGTGTAGGCCTTGATATATTACATTTATCAGAAAAGGTCTATCTTATATTGTTTATTTATTTTATGTCCTTATTTATGTCCTTTTTATTGTTTAGTTATTTTATGTCCTTGACTACTCAATTCTATTGTATTATCTTATGTTATATATATGTATATTATGTAATATTTACTGTGTTTCTTTTTCCTCTTGATATGATTTTTTTTCCTTTATCCTTTTAAAAGTTTCTTTTGTTAATTAAAAAGTCTTACATTTAATACAAGTGGCTAATTTTGCCTTCATGCTTTGTATCATGGCTTCCACACTATTTATTCTGTATATAACCATTTTTCTATTTGGCATATCACTTCAATGATATCTTTTGAATCCTATCTATTATCTATATAAAAGTTAATAATATTTTCTATTTTTATCATTCTTTTTGTCTTCCAAATTTATAAAGTTACATTCTTTCTACTTCCTTAAAAGATATGTTTGTAAATTATTCTCCTATAATTACACTATGGTAAAAATTTTATCTTTTTAATTGACTATGTACAATAATTACCATCAGTTCTTTTGCTGAAATTTTCCAAGCTGATTTGGATTTTAAAAAGCTCAGCACATAGTAGATTTCTCAAAAAGGGTAAATGTGTAGAGCATCCCCAAACACAGGATATCTTCAAAATGTGTTTCTCCAGCTTTAACATGTAAAGAACAGATCTGTGGCTGACTTCTTCTTTCCTTGTATTTCTTGAAATGCAGCTTTGCTTTCTATGATATTTACTATAAGCTAGACATGAGCTTAATTGTTTTGGGTCTATAATTTTTGTTGAAATAATAATAAATGTCCTATTGGATGAGTTTTATGTTTCTTACAATCAAACACACCTTAACTTGAAAGCCACCCTTGTGCCAATCTCTACAGCCAGAAGCATGGAACTGGTTTAAGTTAATCAAGACCAACTCTTAGTGATGAGAATGTAGTTTAAAGGTGTTTAACTGAATCTAACTGCCATGGCTTAGAGGAAGAAAGTTGAGCTCTTGTGCTTGGGAAAGGGATGCTGGACAGTTAAGAACAGCTGAGTGATCCCACCTCAGGGTGGGCAAGGGACTTGAAGAGAAACTTCTCAGAAGAAGACAGGCACACGGCCTACACATATATGAAGAAATGCTCATCATCCTTAATCAGAGAAATGCAAATCAAAACCACTTTGAGATATCATCTAACTCCAGCAAGATTAGCCCATATCACAAAATCCCCAAACCAGAGATGTTGGCATGGATGTGGAGAAAAGGGAACACTTCTACACTGCTGGTGGGAATGCAAGCTAATATGTTCCTTTTGGAAAGATGTTTGGAGAGCACTTGGAGAACTAAAAGTAGACCTGCTATTCGATCCTATAATTCCTCTACTAGGTATATATCCAGAAGACCAAAAATCACATTATAACAAAAATATTTGTACCAGAATGTTTATTGCAGCCCAATTCATAATTGCTAAGTCATGGAAGAAGCCTAAGTGCCCATCAACCCACGAATGGATCAATAAATTGTGGTATATGTACACCATGGAATATTATGCAGCCTTAAAGAAAGATGAAGACTTTACTTCCTTCATGTTTACATGGATGGAGCTGAAACATATTCTTCTTAGCAAAGTATCACAAGAATGGAAGAAAAAGTATCCAATGTACTCAGCCCTATTATGAAACTAATTTATAGCTTTCATATGAATATACTCAATTATACCCCAGGAATATGGGAAAGGGGGGGGGAGGGTAATTGGTGGGACCACACCTACGGTGCATCTTACAAGGGTACATGTGAAACTTACTAAATGTAGAATATAAATGTCTTAACATAATAACTAAGAAAATGCCATAAAGGCTAGTTTAACCAGTTTGATGAAAATATTTCAAATTGTATATAAAACCAGCACATTGTCCCCCATGACTGCATTCATTTACACAACAATGATTTAATTAAAAAAAAAGTGGATTGGGCTATCAACTCCAACAGTTTAAAATAAACCAGCTGCTGAGCAGGAAAAAAAAAAGAGAGAGAGAGAAAGAAAGAAATGGATTCTGTAAAGAGCTTCAGATGGTAAAAACTGTTCAAAGAAGCTCAAAAAGAAAATGACAAGGTAACTACATTAGAGAGTGAGTGGCATACAGGTTGGATAGAAAGTGCCTAAAGAGGGAATAGACTCCAGTGAAGACTTAACAGCCAAGGATTTTCAGTTTTCTCTTTCAGGAAGCTTTTAAAGAGTTTGTAGGGTCATGTTCCCTGTGAAGAGTGTGTCAGAGAGATAGCTAAGAATGGATGCAAGAAATGAAGGAATGACAGTCCCAGCAGCCAGGTGATGGAGGGGAAACTCAGCTGGAGCAAACTTGAGAACATGTTTGCGATTACTTCAGACTGCACATTTGTGACTATTGCTACTAGGGAACATGGGAGTTACTCCTATCAATGGAGATATTTCTAACATGAGTCTATGAGAGGTTTTAAGTCAGCACATGCAGTAGTATCTTTAAAAAACTAAACTTCAATGCAGTATCAAGGTCCCCTATAGTCTTGCATGTCAGTTCAGGAAAGAGATACACTATCAGTGGTGTGGGTGAAATGAATAAATTTCCACATTGACAGTTATCTAGGAAATTCTCTAATTTAGAATCCATATACATACTTAATGATTAGTAGATATAATAAATAGAATTGTTCAGTTATAGATAGTAATTAAAAAGTGAAGTTTTTACTTTATGTCACTTGTGCCCTGAAGAACTAAGAAAGAAATTAGAATAGGAAAGCTGACGTTTTTATCACTTGATTTTCCTTGATGCTGATTATGTGGGGGAAATTAATGTGGTAAATACACTGATTCAGGTGTGACATAAGAGATGTTAATAAGCCATTTTGTAAAATCAAAACTTTAGCGTTTGTTTCAAAATATACTACAATGTTTTAAATATTTTGTTATTCAGGATATTCACATGAACTTATTAACTGCAAAAGGTTCAAATTACTTATGGGAATTTATTTATTGAGATCATTGCTCCAAGACTCCAAGAAAAGAAGCTTTACTAGGAGAACAGATGGTTTTAATTATAGGCTCAACGATGGCCCCTAAAGATAATAAGTCCTAATCCCTTGAATTTATAAATATTAATTTACATGGAAAAGACTTTGCATGCATAACTAAAGGTCTTGAGATGGGAATATTATTTGGAATTATTAAAGGTTAGTCCTAAATGCAATGACATGCATCCTTAAAAAAGGGAGGCTGAATGAGCATTAACCCGTATAGAAGTGGAAAAGGCAGTGTGACTATCAGGGTAGATATTGGAGTGATGTGGCCACAAGCCAAAGAATGCCAGAAGATACCAAAAACTAGAAGAGTCATGGGATGAGTCCTTCCCCGGAGGCTTTGGAGGGATTATGACAACATACTGATTTTAGCAATGCTGATTTGAAACTTCAGCCTCTCTAACTATGAGGGCAAAAAATTGTATTATTTTAAGCCGCTAAACTTGTGGTAATGTGTTATAGTGAAAAGAAGAAAAAAATACAGATATCAAAGGAACGATAAAATGCTTTTAAAAATTACTAAAGCAATTACCCATTGAGAGTATATGTTGAAAATTATTTAGTGAGCTATTTTATTATATGCCATCTACAACTGTTTGATTCTCAGATGCTGCCAATTATGAGAGAAGATAAATAGAAATTTACTGTGAACGTTCAAATAAGTCTACATTTTAGCCTCTTATCTGTTATAAACCTTTTGAATTAATTTCCTAAAGATAATAACAAAAATCTAAATCAAACCAAACTAAATCTGGGAGACCCTTTAAGGATGTAAAGGAAATATCTTAATGGTCTCAAAACAGTCTGTATTATGACATTCAAGTATGTGCCCAGGTGCCCTTGACCTCATGAGAATCAGATGCTTTCTGTTACTCACCTTCCCATCCTCTCCTGATTTTGTCAGCTTCCTTCTTCCAAACCAGAAGAGTCCAAATGCTCATCTTTTTGGATTGATTGTTTGTTTGGAGACAGAGTTTCACTATGCCACCCTCGGTAGACTGCTGTGATGTCACAGCTCACAGCAACCTCAAACTCTTGGGTTCAAGCTATTCTCTTGCCTCAGCCTCCAGAGTAGCTGGGACTACAGGCATCTGCCACAATGCCTGGCTATTTATAGAGATGAGGCCTCACTCTGGCTCAGGCTGATCTCCAACCTGTGAGCTCAGGCAGTCCACCCATCTCTGCCTCCCAGGGTGCTAGCATTATAGGCGTGAGCCATCGTGACCAGCCCCCATTTGTTCATATTTAAAACTTTCTTTTCTAAGTAGCAATTGCCAGACATTCTGTGGTGTGTTGCTGTATTTTTTTTAAGTGGCTGCATATTTAAATGATCTATTTGAAATTTTAGGAATCCCATAGAAACTTTCTAGAACTCAAGTTTCTTGAGAGGTGTTCTGAGAAGACTGAGGCAAGTGAAGGCAATCTCAGGAATGATTGATTAAGATTCTAGAGAATGAGCAGAGAAGGGGCAGCTGCTCAGGAACCCAGCCTGAAGGAGGAAAGTGTCAAGGAGGGAAGGAAGATGGGATGAGCTGGAGATCAAAGGGCTTCTTGTAGTTAGACTGGGGACAGAAGTCTGAGGCATCTCTTTACTCGGGGCTTGCCCACTCACATGGCATTTTGTGCCTCTCTAGAATGGCCACTCAGACTTCCTGAGTGCCAGAAACCAGCATGCTTGCCTTAAAGACTCATCCCTGGGAAAAAGTGTTATGTTAATCAAAAATTAAAAAAAAAAAAAAGTAGGGGGAGAAAGGAAAAATGTCAAACAAAACAAAACAACAAATTCTTAGTAAGAAAATATTTGGAGACTTTGCATAGGTCTCATTGTTTACTTGATCATTAATGAATTAAAATTTTATATAGTTCCGTGGTGCCTTGGAGGCACCATTTATCTGGCTAAAGAGTGCTCAATTACGCTTAATACACAGAGAAATTAATTCACTGTAAAGTATTCGAAGAGTAGATTCTTTTCCTAGGGGTGGGAGTAAGAAAAGCTGGAATGGTTTTTGTTTCACAGATTGAGATAGTGACATCAGAGTTTAAAAATAACGGTGTCCACAAAGCTTGTGTGCAATTTAAAATAGTCGGTTGTATAGTGTAGTTTTCTTCCTTCAAGCAACTGAAGCACAGAGTGGATTGCTTGTCAGCTCACAGCCCTTGGGTCCAAGCATACAGATAGGGAGTGATGGAAATACAATACCCTTTATATGATAAATATGAGAACCAAGTGTATAATTAAAGGGAGACAATATTTTTTGTCTAATATTAATATTACAGACTGTGGAACATTGGAGTAAGTTTCTCTTCTTGCTTGATTTGAAGATAGAGGTTAAACCACTGATTATTTATGCAAACTCCCGAGGGTCGTGAGCAAAACTGAAGTCCACAAGGATCATGTAGCTGGCTCAACATCTCTAGATCTGGGTTTGATCTCTTCGGTTTTGAAGACTCCTAGTAAATTATTTTTTTCAAAGATTTGCTATGTTTCCCAAAAGTTTTCGAGTAAAATCTTACCAAAACCTGATTGCTTAGTATATGCCATTTCATGCCAGATGAGCCATTTCTGAAGTAAGCAATCTGTCAGTCCATAATAGGGTGACCTTATTAAAAAAAAAAAAAAGACGTTTCTATTGAAATGAGACAAAGTCATGAATATGCAGAATCAATAGTGTCTTATATGTCAAAAATGCCAATCAGTAGATCTTTTTTGACAGCCTTAGCAGTATAAACTATGCCTCTGGGGACTGATGCAGTAATTTTTGAATTCTGCTTCTTTACTTTCCTGGGTAATTTAATTCTACATGAGCATAGAATGATGTTAATAGCATACTAAAGTCACAAACAATTTTTTTAAATATTCAAATTGTGCTTTATATTCTCCCTCAAACCCTTTTAATTTCCCTCAGACCCTTTATAATCACTTTCTTTATTCTAGTTGGTGATCACTTTGGCCTCTGTAACCTAGTGCCTCTAGAACCTTCTGGAAGCTTCATAAACATGACTATAAAGTCTTTTAATAGGGACCATTTCCCAAACTCTTAACTCAAGCTGAAGTGGATTGACTTTCCTCTTCTTTACTGCTCTTTCCTTCTCAAATTATTTTGATATATGGTGTGAAAAGATTACCTATACTATTTTTTACAAACATTATTTGCATTTTTGTTCTTGCCCATCAAGCCTTAATCTAGTATTACTCAAGCTGGTTCTAGTGTAAGAACTTCCTCTCCTACAAATTCTGAGAGGTCTCAAGGAGAATTTAGAACTTTTTATCATTTGATGATTAACTCTGGATGTTATCTTAAAAAATAATGTAAGCATATCTCTGGGCCTTCTGGATGATCACCAGGTAATTAACTATTTCCTATAATTTCAGTCTCAGAGTTTGTGTTTTCATTTCCATTGGTGCCAAGTAGTATAGTTTTATTGTCTCTGGACAATAAGAACTAAACAGATGTGAACTTAATAACAAATGATGAGTTTGCATTAAATGATGACCAAACAACGGCACTGCCTGCCAAAAGCTTTTATGATAATTAGGATAGAGAAATATGGTGGGAGAATTTAATATCTCGTATAGGGCTGGGAGAAGCAAGTTAATTTCAGCAAAACAGCATCAATGGTCCTATTAAAGAAATCATTAATTTGAATGTTAGTAACATTGAAAGCCTTGTCAGCATTGTTTCATTTTTAAATTTGCTTTGGTAGGACTTATAAGAGCAAGAAGTTTATGACTGATTTTACATTGTATGTATACATTTAAATGGCATTTTAATAATAATTTTAGTCAACATGGATGGCTTGTGAACGGTTGATCTGTTTGGTTTCGGCTATGTTTTCCTCAGATGCAAGGCACACTGTTGAAAGCAGAGAGAGATAACTAATAGAAATCTAAAATCTGTCAGACAGATGGTCCTTTCGCAAATCACTCAAAACCAGCAGTTGTCTCCCAAGTAATTGGCCATGGAAATGGCAAATATGTTTAAGCAGTCAGTCAATGTTTCTGAGCATAGCAGATTAAGTGAGGAGAGGAATGTTAATTTATCCCCTCCTAAAATATCTATGTGACCATGTTCTCAAAAAGGAAATTCAAATCTCATCATTTATAAGCCACAAAAAAAATAGAGAAACTTCTTTTTCTTTTTTTGAGACAGAATTACACTCTGTCACCCTGGGTAGAGTGCCACTATATTACACAGGTCACTGCAACCTCAAACTCTTGGGCTTGAGCAATCCTCTTGCCTCAGCCTCCCAAGTAGCTGGGACAACAGGCATCCACCACAGAACTTGGCTATTTTTAGAGATGGGGTCTTGCTCTTGCTCAGGTTGGTCTCATACTCCTGAGCTGAAGTGACCTACCTATCTTGGCTTTCCAGAGTGCTGGGATTACAGGCATGAGCCACCATACATGGTCCCCAAGAGAAACTTTTGAACAACTTGATTTATTTCGACTTACTTACCTAAGCAAGTCCTTTTACACTCATGAAGATATTTTAGATTTTCACTTTATTTCAACACACTAACATGCATTAAGATATAAATATATTAATAGATTTAGATTTTTACTTTATTTTAAAACACTAACATGCATTAAGATATTAATATATTAATTTCAGCAAAACAACATTAATGGCACTGTTAAAGAAATCGTTAATTTGAATATTAGTAACATTGAAAGCCTTGTCAGATATTCTATCCTTTTCAGAAATTCTATACCCTTGTCAGATAGTCTATCCCCTCCAGATAGTCTGTGCTTTTCTAGTCAAGACTGGGAAAAATACAAATACAATATAAATACCGTAATTTTGAAAAATGAGTGCAAATATTTTAAAAAGATCATTCTGAAGTCAGTTTAGAGCATTTGTTAATTTATAAGGAAAAATAATCAAATCTGCAACGAGTAGTTAAAACTCAACTTTTTTCATTTCTTCTTCCCGCCATATCCAGTCCATTCCTGAATTCTCTTACATGGTCATTAACCAACTCTAAAGCCCGTCCACTTTCTTTGTTTTTCTTCACCAGAAGAGGCTTTCAGGCTTCCCTCTTTTCCCACCTGGATACCGTGACCATCCACTTCCTGGCTTGTTTCCCTCACTTAAATAGTGTTCCTCTCCAAGCCACTCTCTATGCTCCGTCTAAAGTAGACCTACAAGATCAACTTAATTATTTCAGGGTTTGTTACCCCTCCCATGTAGCCTTTTTCATACAAGACGAAGAAGAATTTCCTTGGCAGGACTTACAGGGCCCTCACCACGCACTTCTGAGTGTCACTCGAGCCTCGGGGCCCACACTCCAGCCATACTGGCCTCCTTCCAGCTTCTAGACCTCACCGGCTTCTCTCAGTTTGGTCCCTTCATGCTGCCTTTCTTTCTGCCAGGCACATTCTTCTCCTTATTGTTCCCTGTGTAACACCCAGTCTTTTCATTTTTGTTTTTCTTTCCAAGTAGCCCCTTAAACCTCATTCCCTCTGAGTAACTTCCCTTGAATCCTAGACTGCTATTGCCAAGCTCGCTCTTCCTCCACAGCATCTTAACTTTTCCTTCTTGCAAGAGCTACCACACTCGATTATAATTTGTTCTTTAGGTGTCTGCACTTACTGTTGATCAAGGATTACATTTTATAAGTCCATTAAGTAGCACACTTTCTAGTATGCTACTTTCACAGTAGAACAAAATTAGAAATACAGAGTAATGCACATAGGGGTTTACTGAATTTTTAATTTCTTATTGAACCATTGCACGGATGTGGGAAAGTGTACAAGTCATCGGTGTACAACTTAATGAATTTTTCATTCAATGCACTTACCACCCAGCTCAGCAAAAACTCTCACTCCTGAAGTCTCCCTGCACTCTCGCCTGTCATTACCTTCACCCATCTTCCCAAAGGTAATTAATATTCTGCCTTATAATAAAATAGTTTTTCTCCTTGAACATTCTTCTATTGACATATAATAGTTGTTCCTGTTTTAGGGGGTATGTGTGATATTTTGACACATGCATTCGATGTATAACGAGCAAACAGGGGAACTGCTGTCCTTGAACCTTGAAGAGAGCATGTGTTCTTTCATGTTTGGCTTCTTCATTCAGCGTGTGTATGGGAGATTCACTCCTGAGGATAGAACAGCATGTGTTCATGTTAATTACTGTCTAATATTCCATTACATAAAATTACCTGTGCTGGTTAATTTTATGTGTCAGTTCGACTGGGCTAAGGGATGCCACAGATAGATGGCAAACACAGCTTCTGGGTGTAGCTCTTCTAGAGTGTTTCTAGAAGAGATTAGCATTTGAATCAGCAGACTGTGAAGAAGATTTGCCCTGCCTGGTATGGGTGGGCACCATCCCATCTGTCCAGACTTCCAATAAAACAAAAAGATGGAGGAAGGCTGAATTTACTCTATCTGTTTGAACTGGGACAACCATTTCCTTCTGCCCTCTGACACCAGTACTCCTGGCTCTCTGGCTTTTGCCCCTGGGCTGGAATTTCATGAGCCTCCAGTTTGCAGTTAGTGGAGAGTGGGACTTCTCCGTCCCTTCTAATCCTGTGGACCAGTTCCTCAAAATATCTGTATCTATCCGTCTATCTATCTATCTATCTATCTATGTCTATCTATCCTACTGATTCTCTTTATCTGAACACTAATTCAATGTCATTGAATTATTATCTGTCTAAATTATTATCTGTCTAAATTATTATCAATGGGCATTTGGGTTGATTTTTAATTTGAGCTCCTACAGACAGTGGTAGCATGAAAACTGAAACTTAGTGCACATAAGCACACGTTTTCCTGGCCTATATGCCCATAAGGGAAATGAACCCCTTGCTTGAAAGATGTGTACATCTTCAAGTTTCTATAGAATGCTAAACTGTTTTGATATGAACCTGCAATTTACAGAAGAGGGAAATGTACATAGTAATCATACAGAGAGATGCTCAGCATTTGTAGTAATCAGAGAAATATAAATTAAAACAGGTGACACACACCCATATTGGCTACACTTTGTCTCTATGTGATATTAAGTTTGAAAGAGAAAATAGAAATCCTTGAATATTAGAAGTGAAAACTGGAGCCACCTTTTTCAAATCGGCATGACTTCACTTTGTCGATTGTTATATCCTCTGTACCAAGAGAAGTAACCTTGTTGAATGAATGGATATTCATGATAAAATAATATATTATATGCTTACATTATAATCTAAAAACTCTGTTACTGAAAAATGATCACACAGGTACATAACGAAGTATGCAAATAAGTTTGCTGTACAATTGTCTCTAGTGGGAAGATTTTAAAATATTGTGGGAATAAAGAAATGAAATTAGCTAGTAGAATAAAATAGACCCGCATAGAGCAATATGGATAGTTTAGGGGGAAAAAAAGTTAATTGAAAGAGCCCGGAAGCAAAACAAAATAAGCAGCAGGTAATAATTCATGTAAATAAACAAATATAGTGATTCTATTTATCATTCATATGATAACATATAAATATTGCAAGACAAAAAAGATGAATTGAAAGGACAACCCCCAAGGTAGCGAAGCCATAGTCGAATGTGAAATTGGGTTAAAATGGAGATACACGTAATAAAACATATGAACAAATAAATAAATAAATAATAAATGTACCTGACATTATGCGCAGTACGCTAGTGTATGCCACAAATTGTCGAGAATCGTTGATTATGTCAAACTGATTTTGTGCTTCTGTGATACAAACATTTTAGATATAAAATGTAATAGAAATAACCTAAGAAGAGGTCCTGGTTATGCCCTGAGGGTACAAGTAGAAATATCTTCCTCTTTAGTGATTTCCCTTCATTGAGCCTATTCTCTACCTGCAAGTTTTTACAAACACACACCTGTTTAACACAACATTGCCAGAAGGCGACTGTTCTCTCTTATCCAATAAATCTCACAACATTAGATTATGTGGAATAAGCACATCATCATTTAAACGATACAGAACTGTTCTAGTAAAATGTGTAAAACACTGAAAATCTAAAAATTTTTTTCTTTTCTTTTTATCTTCCTTTATTTATTTATTTATTTTTTAAAATTTCAGAGTAATACGAGCGCACACATGGTTAGGTTACAATGTTTGTATTTGTTAGGTAAGCTCTCTGTTGGATTGTGCCATTAGGTGGGAGCTCATCTTCCCCCTCCTTTGTCCCCTCTCTTTCCTCCTCTTCCTCCTCCCAGCTTAGAATAAATTGAGCGTTTCTCTCATGTGGGTGTGTACTAGTTCATCTACTGGCTTCATATTAGTACTGAATACACTGGATGTTTGCTTTTCCACTCTTGTGATACTTTACTAAAGGTAACGTTCTCCAGCTCTATCCAGGTTAATACAACAGTCCAACAACCCGTTCACCATGTACATACTGAGTCCTTATTACCTTACATCCTTGTACCAGTCTGTGAAGAAGAAAAGAAACAGTGAAAGAGTGAGTCAGACAGAACTCCATGAGCTGTTGCCTTTCTGGGAAGAAATCATTTTCCTGAAGGGCCATGTTCATCTCAGCTCGGCACTGTGATCCAGCCAGCACTTGCATCTTCAGTGAACTGGACAAATAAACACCCTTAACCATCCTAACCTAAATTTAACACTCACCTTTACACTAAATGTAGTGATGGGAGGTGTAAGTGTTCCTTTAACTGTCAAATACCTTATTCCAGTAAACGCGTTGTTTTACATGTTATCATCTCTGAAAATCAGACGTATCTTAAAATTAATGGCATCTTTCCAAATCTCTCATTCAGGATACCACTCTGACATAGCTGTGTTTGCCTGCACGGAAGTGACGTTAGTCATAGGTGTTTATATTGTCATTACTTCTATGGAGCTGGAAGTATTCTGAAAATAACACATGTTGAGTTTAATTACTTTTTAAATGTCTTATGATTTAGCATTGAAACCCAAAATTTATATTACATAGAAATTCATAAACATAGCCGGACATATAGTGAAACATTTGTTAATTCTATTAGCCATCTTGGACAACTTCATCTGCTTAAAATTCTTGTCCACAAGCCATTTGAGAGTCTTCATTGTATGTTAATTGTACAGTTATCTATTACCATATAATGGATTACTTCAAAATGTAAAGACTTAAAACAACAAACACAGCTGTGTTTGTTATCTTGCGCAGTCTTACAAAGTCATGATTCCAGGAGCTGTTTGCTTGGGTGGTTACAGCTCTTGGTCTTGCATTCGCCTGTACCTATGCTTTCAGCCAGGGCTGTAGCTGAAGGCTTGACTGAGGCTGGGGGGATACGCTCACAGGACAGCTCACTCACAGGACTATTGACAGGATGCCTTGGATCCTCTCAAGGTGGGCATCTCCACAGGGCTCATGGGATGCCCGGAGAACACAGCAGCTGGCTTCTCCCAGACCCACTAGTCCAGGAAAGAGAGAGAATGACTGACGCGGAGACCACACTGGCTTCTTAGGACCTAGGTTTCACTTCCTCCACTATCACTTCTGCTTTATTCTATTCTCTAGAAGTGAATCAATAAATTCAGAACGTCCTGCAAGGAATTAGAAGGAGGTTCCACTTCTTGAAAGAAAGACTTTGTGGATATATTGTTTTTAACAGCCACTATAACTTTCTGACAATTCCTGATAAGATTGACGAAATACTTGCAGAATGAGCATCATGAAAAGAAACATTAGAGCATCCTTTTGAGAACTGATGTAGATGTTGACCAGGCTGATGTGAACATTCTAGATTGTACATAGAGTCAGCACGTTGTACCCCACATATGCAGTAATGTACACAGTTAGGAGCTAATAAAAAAGAACTGATGTAAAGCAATATCACCAAATGATATTTTACAACAAAATAGAAATATTAACTACTCATAGTTTAAAAATGACTTAGAAAAGTTATACTCAGAATGTAGAAAATTTTTAGGACCATCTCACACAGTTTCTGCATAGCCTCCTTTTTTGTCTACACATAAGAATAACAAACCAAAAAAGTCTATGTCCAAAGAAATGTATGTTTTGATAAGCATAAAATAAAATTTTGACCTGAAAAGCAAATATTGCGTTATAGTTTAATTAGGAGTAGTTTTTCTTTTTCATGGTAAAAATGGATGGCCTCTTAGGTCCAGTGGAATTTGGCAGACTGGATCATTTGGTCCTAAGTCTTCAAAATTCCCTATGTTCACCCCTTTGCTTGAACTTTAAAGTGCCACCCACATATGTGGGTGATCTGCCCTGTGTCTGGGCTCTGGGTTTTTTATAATCTGACTCAATTTGGTCAATAGGATGTTTGCTTGAAAGAGTTACATACATGTTTCTACTTGCTTTTTTCCACCTGTGTCATTGCCATGATACCGTGCCAGGACTTGCCTGCTGGAGAATGGGGAAAAAGTGACCCAGACCCACGTTATTCTAAAGGCCCCATCTAATGGCAGCCTTGAACAGCCGCCTCCCAACTCCCAGGTGTGTGAGGTGACCCAGTTCAGATGCAAAGGATCACATATCTGATCTACCGCTACTCAAATGTGGGAGCAATTGTTTGTATTTATATGCCACTGAGGTTTTGTGGTTGTGTTTGCCAATAAACAATGACCACAGTTCAGTCAAACTGGTGTGTGTGTTTTCTACACCTTAGAACGTCATGACCCTTCCCTGTGATTAATTGGACTGATTGTGAGTGTTCATAAACCTTTCCAATGGGTTTTCAAAGTCCCTTCAAATTTTGATCTATTTCTCAGTATTGGGTCAATCTTTCTTAAAAATAATGTCAACAGTGTAGATAGGTCTGCTTGACAATGGTTTCCCTGTACCCCTCTTCACTGGTTATGGTGTGCATTTAAAATATAGTCAAAGGCGAATCTCAGTGCCAACAGGTCCCTGTTGTCTCTTTTGGGGGAACCAGCCCTTCTTCACTTCTCATCGTCCTGGTAGTAATTTCTATTTCAGTATCTTTTGTCTCCTTCTGACTACCCAGTAGTGTGGATAGAATACCTGAGATGGAAACTTAGCCTCAAAAAGTTGCTTTTATTTTTTGTCCGAGTTCTCACAGGTAATTACAGGTGATTTAGCATATTATCACAGGTCTTTCCAATGCTCATGAATTTTCATAACTGCATTTTTAAAAATTTTTTTGTAAATGCTCATGCTGCCAAGTTTTTGGTGCATGCGTTTGTGGGTTGTCCCAAATGCACAGACGTGAGTCATCACTGCCTGTTCTGTTGCCCTCAAGAGTTCCCTCATGCAGCTCCTGTGCTGTCAGACCCTCCCCTGCCCCTCCAGTCCCTGGCAATCATGTTCTGTTCTCTGTCCTTAGAGCTCTGCCCTTTTCAGAATGTCACATAAATGAAATCACGCAGCCATTTGAATCTGACTGCTTTTCACTTAGCATAAAGCATTTGAGATTCATG
The DNA here is from genome assembly GCA_963574575.1 of Galagoides demidoff. NCBI lineage: Eukaryota > Metazoa > Chordata > Mammalia > Primates > Galagidae > Galagoides > Galagoides demidoff. Next base: position 26,316 of record CAUYQV010099711.1, on the reverse strand, counting down.
TACTTTGTTGTACATTACAGACACAAATGCCTTCTAAAAAGATGCTTAGAGCAGCGTGTGAGTCACATCAGCATCACTGTGTGTGGCTCACAGACAGGATTCTAAAAAGAGGAAGGGGGAACTATTCTGGGTTGAAACAAAAGGGATGTTCACTTGGAACCGTGGATGAGACTTTATTTAGATATAGGGTCTTTTCAGATGTAATAAAATTAACTTGAGGTCATTTGAATGGGGGGGGGGGGGTCCCTAAAGCCTCTGAACACAGAGACTGGGCATGGTGGCTCATGCCTGTAATCCTAGCACTCTGGGATATTATTACTCCTATCTGAATTCGGGAGTTCAAGATCAGTCTGAGCAAGAGTGAGACTCCCATCTCTAAAAAAAATAGATGGGGGTTATGGCCAGTGCCTGTAGTTCCAGTTACTTGGGAGGTGGAGGCAAGAGGATCACTTGAGCCTAAGAGTTTGAGGTTGCTGTGAGCTAGGATGCCAGGGCACTGTAACCAGGGCAACAGAGTGAGACTAAAAAAAGGGATCTGGACACAAAGACACACAGGGAAAAGGCAAGTGACAGGAGGCAGAGACCGGAGTATTGAGCTGAAAAGCCAAGGTCAGCACCACAGTGGGATGGAACCAGGAAGGGGGGCAGATTCTCCCTCAGGATTCCACAGGGCAAACCGACACCCTGACTTCAGACCTCTGTCTTCCAGAACTGTGAGGGGACAGATGTGTCGGCGTGTAGTTCTAGGAAACAAACATGAGGAAAGATGAGCCCGTGTGGCTCTCCCTTCAAGGCAGCATTCGTGGAAACAGAGGAGCCTGGATGAGGAGCCTGGACAGATGGAGACCACGGATCCTTCACTCTGCGGTTTTGCCTCAGGATGAGCCTGACTCAATTCTCCAGGCAAATTAGTTAACAGCATCTGAGGGACTGACACTGATTACCCCGAGTATCAAACTTATTTCTCATAACTCAAAAGTAAAACTTGTTATTAAAATATAAATAGTGCCAAAACCTAACCTGTGGCTCCTATAAGCAGGCAGGTAAGTCAACACCCTCCAACCCGCCATGATTCTGTTCTGGAAACAGCCAATGTTGACATTTAGTGGCGGCATCACTCGTCTGTCTTCCTTATTAGCAACCTGCAGAAGATTAGAGTCTCAAGAAATTAAGTATTAAAAGTTAATTAGTTTTCCATATATCATGAAAAAAAAAAAGTGAGGAAAATCCACACTCCTTTAGAGAAGAAATAGGTGTGTTCAGTCTGTGGCTTGGATTTTTAGATATAAACAAGGTTGGAGGTATTTTGTGTATAAAATTTTGATATTAAGTGATGTAGAACAAAAGATATAAGCAGGCATATGCAAATCATAATTTTAGGCAAGCGAAAACGGATGTTTTCTTAAGCAATATTTAAGTTATGTTTTCTTGGAATATATTGTTCAGTTCAAAGTATCAGTTAATTTGTAGTATTCATAAAATTTACAAAAATGTGATCCTCAAAACTGCCTCCCTATCAGATAGTCCTGAATACTCCTCTAAAATATAGCTCACTCTCCACATTCTGATTTGGTAAATCTGGACTGGGAGCCCAGGAAATCCATTTTATTTATTCAAATTCTCCAGGTGATCCTGATGGGCAGCCAGGGCTATGAACCACTCACACAGAGCTCCCTCTCACAGAAGGAAGCTTTGATCTCCCAGAGCCTAGAGAATTTGAGCTGGGGTCAGTCGAAGGTCAAATACCAAATGCAAAATATTGGAATGGAAGTAATCTAATACTTAGGGCTGAGAAAGGAAGGCAGGATTCACAAAGAAAAGCCCGGATCCAGGGGGAAGCTGCTTCAGGAAACAGGAAGGGAGGTCAGGGTGGAATGCAAAAATCACAGTCAGAACAGAAGAGAAAAAGGAAGGCTGAGAGCAGGAAGCCCTGGGATTCAGAATCTGGGCCCAGCCTGTCTCAGGACTCAAAGGTTTACCTGTAGCAAATTCCTGCCTGTAGATTCATGCCTTTATGCAAATTCCTCTATGAGAGTCTCTGCTCGTTCAGGGTTAAATAGTCTCATTTTCTCAGCACCCAGCAGCTTAGGTTAGCCTCTACCTTTACACTGAGCGATACTCACTGACATTGCCGCCAGTTGACGGTATCTACCCTGTGATCTTATTTCAATGCAACAAAGCCTGGGTGTGTGTCTGTGTTTCCACGTGTATGCTTTTTGTGGAACCCTTCAAACATCGAACTATGTGTTAACTAGTACAATTCGAACTTAATCATGATATCCCTCTGAAAATAAATGAAAGCTTTAGGTACATTGAAGGACAGTTGTTATTTCTTGGGCAACAGTAAGACATTTATTTCTTTTATAATTTGTTTTCATTCATAAAAAGGACAAAGCACAGTCCTATACTACTCCATTGAAAAAAATGATAGAAAAACTAAAAAAATCAATTCAATATTTATCAGTATCAAATAAAACTACTATCACCTTTCCTGAAATACAAAGAAACAACAGATGTATCTCTAGCTATATAAAGTTTAATTAAGAATCTTGCGTCTTAAAGCAGATGATACATTAGTTAGCTTGACAACAGGTTAAAACTGATGGTCCCAGTTAAATTTGTACAACTGTATGAGAAAATGAAGAGCTTGAGTTATCAGCTTATGTATGAGAGATCTTAATCTACTTTATCTGTCGGAAATTTAAAACTAAACAACCTCCAAAGTCTGTTTCCTTCTTACCTTTCAGAACCATTTTCATGCAAAATCTAACCAATTTTGCTTGTTATTACCATATATTAGAAAATAAAAGGCAAGCATGCATTTGGCAAAAGATTTAGTTGTTGATTATATAAAAATGCCCAACATGGGTCACATTGCAAAAGGAAAACCCCAGAGTTTAACAATGAAAACACAAACATTTGTACAGAAGGCTTACAGAGTATTCGTTTCCCTAAAGTATGAAGACATTTTGTTTCCTTTTCAAATAATTAAATATTTTATGAAATCTGGCAACGACCTGAAGACTGTTGACATACTTCCACTGGGAAATCATCCAGTTCACGTATTTTAAAAAGTTTCTTTTTATAACAAAGAGTTAAATGTAAACTAATGAAGTATTTATTGATATTTTCATAATGAAGGCTCTAGACATTTACACATATAGTACAAAAATTATACAAATTAAAGAAAGGGGGCTAAAGTAGTAATAGATCTATTTTGCTTCCTGTAAATATTTTTTTATGAACCTATAAGATACCTTTCTAAAAAGATAAACTCTATCTCTAATTAGCTAGCAGTTTGTGCTAATAAAATAGGATTATACCTCTTAAATCATCTGACATTGCACTATCCATGAGCCAGCTAATTCTTTATTACTTGATTTCTTTTATATCCACACTCAAACACATTTCCGTGCACACCATGGAGAATGAAGAAATGTGCATCTTCCTGTTCACAGTCTATAAAACCCAAAGCACCAACACCTGGGAGACACCCCTGGGAAGACACATTACCTGTCTCCTCCTGGCCTTCCAGTTTTGCATACTCTTCAAAGTCCCATTAGCAATATATCAATTTGGTATTTTTAGCCGGTTTTCAGTATTGCATTAAAGTGGGAAATGAGCTTAAAACAAAATTTAAGAACAAACAAACAAACAAAAAAAAAATGGAAATTCTGTAGCTTTTCTGATCTACAGGTGATTTCTTGATCCCACATCTCCAATGAAGAAAGGTCATACTTAGAAATGAAGCACAAAACCAAGATACTAAAATATTATTAGTTAATTCTAATATTTACTTAGCTGTCATTTATTCATAGCCATGTAAAGACTGTCACATCTTAATAAAAAAGGAAGCACTCTACTTTTCAAGATTTATCATTCCACATATGAACAAATACAGGAACACCCATGATAATCTAGATGAGAGCTGTGATTTTTGAGGTTTGAAATCGCTAAGAAAAACATAAAATGACTCCAGAGTAGAGTATAAAAGTAAAAAAACAAAAAATACTTCATATGGTATGTTAACTTTGTTATTAAGAAATTAACTAAAAAGTGTTAACGATTCTGCAAATCATTAGAAATAATGATTTGAAATATTTTAGAAAATTACTTGCTTGGAAAATAAGAATACTGATAATAAGTTCTAGAATTTGGTTTTCAAATATTCAAAATATTTTAACTCACTCAGGAAAATAATTTGGAAATGAAATTTATGTCAAAATGTTTCAGTTATACTCTACATTTTTTCCCAAGAAAACTCAATGTCACGAATGATAGGGGCCGTTCAAAAATATGCAGGACCCAAAACTGTGAGGATAGTACAAGAGACTGTATTACTCTTACACTTACCACATATGACTGACATTTCAACCTCTATCATATTTCACAACTTGTTATTAATTTAAAGCACCTGTGTACGGTGATTTTTACTTTCACTCTACAGTCTATAGTATTGAATTGAACACTGTAACTTGTCCCATTGGATTAAATCATGCAACTGTCACAGAATCAGGTTAAGTGGTTTATAAGGCATATTGGAACGAGTTAAAAATCATTTGTATCCATTTAAAAGTTTATTCTTTTGGATGAAGGGGTTCCTGAATGCCTTAGTCATAATGTGTGTTGTAAATCAGTTGGACAGTTTGTTAAAGTATAATTTATTTGGCTTAGGGTGGAGCCACAGAAATCGTAAGGAATTGTAGTCATCCCAGGGAAGAAGCATGTCCTTTGAGCTGGGATGGGAACAGCAGCTGTCACACTACATTCAAAATTCCAAATAGACGAGGATGCCAAGAGCAGACAGAAGAAAGCCAACAAGACTTGGAGATAGGGTGGATGCACCTGCAAAGTAACCAAAAGTGTACATGTTATTTCATTGTGAACAGTCACTGTTGCTTACTTAGTCTACAGTGGCGAAGGCAAAACCACATAGCTCTGAAAACCAAATGGTTTATTTAATAAAACTAATTTTCTTATTATTTTAAGTAAATTTATTTCAAGTTAATGTGAGGGTACAAGCAATCAGGTCAAAATATTTTATTTTGTTAAGTAGAATTTGTCTTGTAGTTATGTCCCACATACAAAAGGTATGCCAAACTTCCCCCACCTGGTGCTCATTCAGTGAGAGCACCCTAATCCCCTCCTCACAACTCGAATTGAAATGAGTTTTTCTTCTATTTGGGTATGCATTAGATTGCCTGCTGGCTTAATATTAGTATCAAGTACATTGGATATTTATTTTTCCATACTTGTGATACTTTACTAAGAAGAATGTGTTTCAGCTCCACTTAGTATATTACAAAAGATGTGAAGTCAGCACATCTGTAAAAAAAGATCCTGATTTCACATCTTTTTTATGGCTGAATAGTATTTCATGGCATGCATGTGCCACAATTTGTTAATCCATTCCTGAGTTGATGGGCATTTAGGTTGTCTCCATGTCCTGGCAATTATAAATTGAGCTGCAATGAACAATCTAATGCAAATGTCCTTATGATTATTTTTTTCTTCTGGGTAGATGCATAGTAGTAGGAATGCAAGGTCTAATTTTCCTATTCTTAGGTCAGAAAAACAAAGTGACCAAAAGTTATGTGGGAACTGTTTACACAAAATGATTCATCATCTAAAATGATAAAATCACAAACGTTCATGTTATCACTATGATCCAGCAGTTTCAGATTCCTACCAGAAGGTGAAAAGTTAAGAAAATATATACATAAGCTTTTAAAAAATAAGATAAAGAAGGTTTTATAATTTTCTTTATAGAAGTCCTTCACCTCTTTTGTTAGGTATATTCCTAGGTATTTCATTTTCTTTGAAGCTATGGTGAAGGGGATTGTGTCCTTAATTACCATCTCATCTTGGTTGTTATTGGTGTATACAAAGGCTACTGACTTGTGGACATGGATTTTGTATCCTGAGACATTATTGTATTATTTGATCACTTCCAGGAGTCTTGTGGTTCTCTAAGTATAAGATCATACTGTCAGCAAAGATGGAGAGTTTGAACACCTCTGCTCCCATTTGGATACCCTTTATTTCCTTCTCTTGCCTGATTCTGTTGGTTAGAAATTCCAGCACTATGTTGTGTAGTAGTGGCAATAGAGGACAACCTTGTCTGGTTCCAGTTCTTAGTGGAAAAGCTTTCAGTTTTACTCCATTCAGTAAAATATTAGCCATGGGTTTGTCATACATGGTTTCAATCAGTTTAAGAAACCTGCCATCTATGTCTATACTCCTCAGTGTTCTAATTTGAAAAGGGTGCTAGATTTTATCTAATGCTTTTTCTGCATCTATTGAGAGGATCATATGGTCTTTGTTTTTGCTTTTGTGGATAACATTTATAGACTTGTGTATGTTAAACCAGCCTTGCACCCACGGGATGAACCCTATTTGATCATCACGTATGACTTTTTTGATGATAAGCTGTAATCTATTGGCTAGAATTTTATTGAAAACTTTTGCATCTATATTCATTTGCAAAATTGGTCTGAAGATCTCCATTTTAGTTGGGTCTCTTCCTGGTTTTGGTATCAGGATGATGTTTGCTTCATTGAATATGTTGGGGAAGATTCCTTCCTCCTCAATTTTTTGGAATAATTTCTGCAGTATGGGAATAAGCTCTTCTTTGAAGGGTTGATAGAACATACCATGCTTATGGCTGGGAAAAATCAACTTTGTTAAAATGTCTATAGTCCCCAAAGCAATCTATAGATTCAACGCTATCCCTATTAGAATACTAATATCATACTTTTAAGACATGGAAAAAAATTCTTTGTTTTGTATGGAACCACAAAAAAACCCATATAGCTAAGGTGGTTCTTAGTAATAAAAACAAAGCCAGGGGTATCAGCCTACCAGACTTTAAGCTGTACTACAAGGTCATAGTGGTGAAAACAGCTTGGTATTGGCACAAAAATAGAAACATAGACATCTGGAATTGAATAGGAAACCAGGAAATAAAACTAACATCTCACAGCCACCTAATCTTCAATAAGCCAAACAAGAACAAACACTGGAGGAAAGACTCCCTATTCAATAAATGTGCTGAGAGAACTGGATAACCACATGTAAAAGGCTGAAACTGGACCCGTACCTTTCTCCATTCACAAAAATTGATTCAAGATGGATAAAATACCCACATTTAAGGCATGAAATGATAAAAATCCTCAAAGAAAGCTTGGTAAAAAACACTTGAAAATATCAAGCTGGGGAAAGACTATGAAAAAGACTTCCATGGCAATTGCAACAACAACAAAAATAAACAAAGGGAACGTAATTAAATCGAAAAGCTTCTGTACAGCTAAGGAGACAACAACCAAACACAAATGGACAACCTACACAATGGGAAAGGATATTTGCACATTTTGAATCAGACAAAAGCTTCATAACTAGGATCTACAGAGAACTCAAAGTAATTAACATGAAAAAAGCCAACAATCCCTTTATCAATGGGCAAGAGAGATGAATAGAACCTTCTCTAAAGAAGACAGAGGAATGGCTAACAAACATATGAAAAATGCTCATCATCCCTAATTATTAGATACATGCAAATCAAAACCACAATGTGATATCATCTAACCCCCATGAGAATGGCCCATATCACAAAGTCTCAAGGCTGCAGATGCTGACATGAATTTGGAGCCAAGGGAACACATTTAAACTGCTGGTGGGACTGCAAACTAATACAACCTTTTTGGAAGGAAATATGAAGAAACCTCAAAGTACTCAAACTAGACATCACATTTGATCCTGCAATCCCACTACTGGCATGTACTCAGAAGAAAAAAAGTCCTCTTACCATAAGGACACTTGTACCAGACTGTTTATTGCAGCTCAATTTACAGTTGCCAAAATGTGGAAACAGCCTAAATGCCCACCAACCCAGGAATGGATTCACAAGCTCTGATATATGTATACCATGGAATACTATTCAGATATTTAAAAAGATGGAGACTTTACATCTTTTGTATTAACCTGGATGGAAGTGGAACACAGTCTTCTTAGTAAAGCATCATAAGAATGGAGAAGCAAGAATCCCATGTACTCAATTCTGATATGAGGGCAATTAATGACCTGGTACACTGTTGGGGCTGGGGGAAGGGAAGAGCCAGAGAGGGAAGGAGAGAGGGGAGTCATAGTGTATCACACACCTGCTTGGGGAGGGACACAATTATAAGAGGGACTTTACCTAATAAATGCAATCAATGTAACCTGGTTCTTTGTACCCTTAATGAATCCCCAACAATTGAAAAAGAAAAAAAGGAAAAAAAAAAGAAGAAGAATGCTTTATCATCAGGAAGTAAATTGAACTCAATAAATTCTTTAATGTAGAAAAAAATAAGATAAAGAGATGTAGTAAAAATACTATTCAGGTTACCTAGAATAATGATATCATAGGCTTACTAGATAGATCTTGTGTAATTTCATATCACAATGGTTTTAAGACATTTAGACATTTCCATACAATGATTTATGTAATGTATTTTTCATAATATTAAATAATCCTCTTCAACTTTTGTCTGAAGAACAATTTCCCTGAGACATTACACCATGAATTAAAAATTAAAATGATATAAAATACTTTGGACTTATAGTACATCTTGGTGCCACACAGAAGGGCTGTTCCTATAGTCAAGTCAATTTCTAGGTCTATGTCCTGCATACATTAGAATTATCAAGAAAGTGTTAGAAAGTGTGATCAAGAGGCACGTCTTTCTCCTCATTCTCCATAACTCTTAGGCACTATCTTCAGTGAACACACTCCTACAATGAGTGAAGGGCTAAAAAAATAAAACCTACACATATATAGATTTGTGTTAATTCTTGATGTCCTATTTTCAAATTTGAAACCTTAAATCATTATTATCTACCATATTAAAAGTGGCCCCAAACCTCCCATTTCTTGGAAAAATTCATGGAAATCTTGGGCATTTCTCCTAAGTATCTGGTCACTAAAGGCACATTCATTTTCCCTGAAGATAATCACGTCTGTCTTCCCTGCTTTTGGTGCTGCATGAAAACACAAGAGAGTTGCACTATCAGATACAGATAAAGTGGTTCTGAGAAATGAGCAGGACAGTCAGGGTCAAAAAGTGAGAGTAGACAGCGAGAGCAACGAAAACAGCCCTGGAGTAGCTGCTGATAGCCTTATTGGTGCAGATGCCACATGACAAACTAACAAAGATAACGCAGATCACAACTGTGATACCTGCTGCTCACTGTCCCACAGCCACAAGACGGACTTCACGTTGAACCTTCTAAACTGTATATAATGACATTAATACAATAGTCTACAATGGTAGGTATTATTGTCTGGATTTTGTAGATTCTGTAACTCTGAGTTAGATAAAAACGACTTGCTCAAGGCCAACAGTCAGTAGACGAACAGAGATAGGATGAGATCTTAGATTTGTCTAGATGCAAAGGCCATGGTCTTTTGGCCTCTCTGCCATGATCTGATTCTGTAGATAACTTTAGAAAGGGATCAGTTTCAGAAGTGCATAGGACACTTGCACCCTGAGCTTAATGTGTCACGGTAAAGTCACAGAAGGAAAATAAGTGCCATATGGGGAAGACACAGCTACCCCCTAAAATGTTTAAAGAAGTCTTTTTACTCTTGTAGTTATTTTTTTACCTTCTACTTTTCTACGTATTTTTAAAAATTTGCCACAGCCCACGCATTTATTTTATTTCAATAAGACGGCCAGAAGGAAACCTCAATCATACACTAAAATGTTGTTTTTAATGTTTGACCTAGTTTAAATGATCTGTCCTGAAGACCTCTGTCTGAGGATGACTGCAGGGTCTCTACAATGCTCCATCTTTTGACCACAAATTACATCAGGGATGGGGTACATGTTTATGTACTAGCCTGAAAATGTGGGTTGGCACAGCATAAAGTGAGGCTGTGGGAAGAAGTTCAGTCAATTGTAGATGCCATTTTGAAGTTTTAGTGTTAGTATGAAAACCAAATACAATTTCATAATTTGTGGCTTTGGCATCAGGGTACTTGATTTATTTAAAATAAACTTCATGTTTATGTGTGTTATATTTATTTCTCTAATTGCTCAAGCTTATATAATTGTGGTCTTCATCTTCAACTCTCTTCCACATTCCGAGCAAAAATTAGAGACCTGATTGAAGTACTATTTAGAGTCATTTCAAATGTGGTATCTATATATTCTTGACGTATTTTTCAATATATATTAATTTTTATCTAACAATATATATATCATAATGCTACTTCCAAGTATAATTCTAGTACTTATATGGTAAGTAGTAAACATATATTTTGCTTTTCACATATCTGATGAATGTTAAACATAAGTGAAGCACAGGTCTCATGAATCATTGTTCCTCATCTGAAGAAATGCAAAACCAACTTAGAGTACTGGTCTCCTCCCCTGGACTTTCTTGGTATTTTTACTTAACTTTCCAGACAAATTCTTGCAGGGTAGAACAAAATGGCTGACTAGAGACATCAGTCACCAGATCATTTCAAAAAGAAGAAAATTTTTAGGTGAAAAAATATACAGTTCAGGTGCAAGTCTGAGGGAATATTGTCAGAACCTACCAGAAGTTCTAACATGAAGGAGTAAGGTAGAGGCAAAGATCAACTCCCAAGAAACGTGGATTCACATGGAAGGGGTAGGTGGTGTATCTCCTCTCCCCACACTTCTGTTAGTCAGCAGGCTCCCAAGCTGCTGGAGCAGTTTACTACCCTCATTAGTCTAAAAATTGCTGTTGTCAGGGAACTGGGAGCTTCTAGAAAACAAAGCACCAGGCAACTAGCCCCTTAGGGTTGCTCCTCATCAGGCACCACAGACTCGAGCTGAGACGTCAGGTACGATGTTGCTTCTCCATCCATTGTGCATCTTTGTCCTTTCCAGGGAGCGTCAGCCCTTCAGTTTCTGTGTCACTAATCTCCACACAAATATATCCTAATTCCTGTCCAAACTGCAGTGGTAACAAAGGCCGATGGGTCCCAGGGGTCTGTGTGATCTTGAAGCCTGGAAATTCTGGGCGGGCTGCCTTCTGGGGAGAGGGACAAAGAGGACCAGAGTGCCACTCCTCCTTCATTCAGACTTTCCTGCTCCCTTCCCTTCTCTACTCATTGTAGCCAAGTGACACGGGTGCCCCAAGAGATGACTTCACTGGGGCTCTCAGGAATAGCTGTGTCCACATCATCAGTACTATCACAGAGAGTACTTCTTGCCCCTTGAAGACCGGCAGTGGGCCAAGGGGTTCTTGAACTGTGAGCTCTCTGCTCACTGGCCTCCCAAGGGCTGCTCATCTGGCTGCTCCAGCAGAGCAGGGCACATCCCCAGTACAGGAACATTACGCCTGCTTGAGCACTCCATTGGCAACTCGGGCCCAGCACCTTTCTCCTTGGTATGGTGAGGCATTGAATTTGGGGGACCAGGGGTCAGGCCCACAGGCTGGATTTTACATCACTTGATAACCATCACTGAAAGACATAGAAGGGAGATTTGTGAACCAGTCTCGGGAGGTGAAGGCTCCCGTGTGGGCAGAACTGAGAAGAAAGTGTAGCATGAGTCCTGGTCACAATGTTTGAGCAGCGTACTCCTAACCACACAGGAAAACCACACATTGCTACCCAAGAACTGAACCACAGAGCGGTGGACCCGGAGTCCCCCTGCACAGGAACTCTGCCTGACTGTGGGTCTGATTAAGGGACAGAAGGTGCTGAGAAATTTACACACAGTGTTCTGACCTGTGAGAGATGACACGGAATCAGCCCCTCGCGAGGCCAACAGGCACTGTGCTGACTATTCAAGATCTTTTATTAGAGATTTGAGGGGGTAGTGTATATACAAGGCAAAAAGTGAAAAGAACAATTTCATGTTCCATTTAAACAAGCAGTTCTTTGTTCAAGGAAGAAAACTATCAAGTTGAAGGACAGGAGAGCACTCAAGTACAGAAGCAAGAATACTTTGGATAGGATTTAGTGAGGAAAAGTTACAGTTTACATGTCAAGGTGGATGGAGATGCAGGATATTTGCAGGGGCAAATATCAGTTGCTTTCAAACTTTATTTATATCCTATCTCTAAGCTGCTGATCTCTATCTAAACATCAACACCCTCTCCAACTTATCTTTCTCAGATTTTACCTATTTTTTCCAATTGGTTGAGTCTAACCAAGGTAAGAAAAGCGAGTGATTTAGTTATTTACTGAAGACTTAAATGAATATTTCAGTAAATATTTCAGAGTACTGGAGCTGTTTTTGGAGTAACCCTTGAGATCTACTCGGGATAGATGCAGCATCAGGATATGCCAGCCTTTCTGACCTTATTTCTTACAGAGGAAAGCCTAATAAAAGTTTTTGATTTTCTAATTTCAACCACTCATTAGAGTTTAGCCTGAAAAAAAAAATAGTAAGATGATGATTAAGTCCTTTGTTTTGCAGTTAGATTCACCAATTAGGATTCTGGGTCTTTTATTGGCTTTGGACAGATCAGCAAATACTTAATTGTGTTTGTTTCTTCTTGGACAGCTGTGAGGATTAGTTAAAAAGTTAATTACTTCTTGTTTTAAAATTTTGTAGGCGAAACGAGGGAAAACACACATTAAAGGGGACAACACACTGAAATCTAGTCCCATATAGGAATCAATATTTTGACAAAGGTAATTTAAAAGTATTTATGTAGTCCAATTTTCTTGTAGGACTTAATTGATCCATGTGAAGCTATGGAGGTATAAACAAATATTTTCAAATGTGTCTTAACCACTGAGATTTTATGAAACATCTGAAATAAAACAATATTAGAATTACTATCTGTTGATTTCTTATCTTTCTTTCTTTCTTTCTTCTTGTACTTCTCTTGCATGATTTTTTTTTCTTCCCAATCCACATTTTTTAAACCCCAATCCACATTTTTTTTTTTTTTGAGACAGAGTCTCACTATGCTGCCCTCAGTAGAGTGCCATGGCCACAACTCATAGCAGCTTCAAACTCTTGAGCTTAAGCAATTCTCTTGCCTCAGCCTCCCAATTAGCTGGGACTACAGGTACTCACCACAATGCGGCTATTTTTTGATTGTAGTTGTCATTGTTGTTTGGCAGGCCTGGGCTGAATTTGATTCCGCCAGCTCTAGTGTATGTGGCTGGTGAACTAGCTGCTGAGCTACAGGCACTGAGCCCCTAGTCTACATTTTATTTAATTTTATCAACAGTGAAAGTATAGAATAGTGTTGAGATATAAAAACTTATATAGTAGAAAAGTTCTACTTGCCTGGAAATGTATAGAATTTGCAGTTAAACTTATGTGATTCGATGAGGTTAGTGTTAAAATTTCCTTTAGGCCATATGTCGATATTGTTATTTATAAATGACCTAATGGTCCTTAAGAATTAAAGGAGGTTACTTTCTAGAAAGTTAGTTAAGTTGGCTTCAAGCATGTCTTTTCAGAAGATGCTAAGACGATGAAGCCAATTATTATAAGCATTAACTTTTTGACTGACACAAGCAAAATAATAGATATTCACTCTCATTGGTTTTAAGTTTCTAGAAAAGAAAAGAGAAGTCAGAAAGTAAAATGAACTTGATCTTTGTGGTACAGAACATTACATTTTTCTACTTTTGATGACTGTTTTTTGTCTGGGGGTATCTATTTTATTATATTTTCTATGCATCATCTTGTTTGTTTTGCTTTTGGTAATTTTACCATTTTATTTCTCATTGAGATAGAAAAATAATAAGCTAAATAGAGAAGGAAAATGATAGCACAAGATTTATTTGTAGTTCTTTCAATAACTAGTTATATAACTTTGGGTAAAAGGGAATATTTGGGCTCAAGATGTGGTTCTGATGCTGCTGTGATCTTTGGCTATTTTACTTCTCAAGGATGTGGATTTTTCCTTCCGTAAAATGATAGGGTTCAATATTGTAAGTCTTAATGTTCTTACTACAGCCATGAGTCTATGATTCTTAGCAAGCCATAATAGATTTAAGAATATCAAACACTGAACCATACAATTTGGAAGAATATTAGTTATATTTCTTCCTATGTATGACAATCAAAGTTGATATTGGTTTATAAATATACATTAAGAACTTGACCTTGTAAGTGCTAATGGTTTTGGTGGGTTGCTTTCTCCAATTCAGCAAAGCCCACTAATCTCACTGCTCCTACTTCTTTGGCAATTAGGAACCCATATGCCAAGCAAAATAGATTTCTATTTGTTTGTTTGGCAGAGGTATGCGGTTTGCTGGCAGCTTATCCTGGCAGCTGTGTTTGTTCCTTATGGTTGACTCTGGCCCTTTCACTGTCAGAGATTGCCAGATCACCAGGAGGAATTTCTTTTTTTGAGAAAGGATTGAGCATTTCCAATAGAGTGATAACCAATTAGTTCACTGGGAAATGTTAAAAGTTACTTCTGGCTGTCTTCTTGCCAACAAGCACACGTTCACCATCACCCCCCATTTTAATGTTATTTGGGGGACAAGGTGAGTCTATAATTTCAAGGACTTTTAAATTTGGCTTTCCTACTTCTGTAGAAATCAAAGGTGAGATTTTCTCAAAAGCATGAGATTTGAGGTGAGACAGAATTCTATTTGAACAATGTGTGACCTCTCACAAAGTTCTTAACCTCCCTGACCTCCATCTCTTTCTGTAAAATGGAGAGTGTCATACCTACAAATAGGGTATTTGTGTGAATTAAATTAAAAAAAAATCCACATGTTAAAATGTATAGTAAAATAATCCATTAATTGTGATTTTGAAATATGAGATTTAGTTCATTAAAAAAATTATTATTTAGAATATTTACTGAGAATACACTGAGTCTGAGATGAGACCAGAAAGAATGTCTAGCTCCCATTCCGTAGAATACATAACAGATGTATAATGGATTTTATGGGTTTGTTTTTTTCTCAACTTACAAAAAAATCTTTAACAAATAATATTTGTGCTTAATTAACCAACAACCAGAGCCAGTTGTACCAGATAAGCTTTGCATTTGTTTTTGGAAAGAGCTATTTGGCAGAACGTCCTTACACTGGTAACTCTGACATTGTGGAATACATCCAACCACCAGCAGGGGCAGTTTTTCTCAATCTTAATTAAAGTTAGACATAGTGGGGACATCAGATGCCATTTTATTTTGCTGTGCTCATAAAAAAAACAACTATTAAATTATTCTTCCCACTGACTTTATCTTGCCTTCACTCTCCCAATTAGTTTTTGTAGCAAAGGGGCAAGTAGAGCCAGAGAGAGAGTTGGAGAATCCATGTGTCCCATCACGCCAAGGTTATTGAATGGTTCCTCTTAAGTAGCAGGCTGGAAGGACCAGTGGTCCTGGGTACGACCTCCTGGACACTGTGGGGAGCTACAGACACATAGCCTGCTGGAATTACGTAGAGATAAAGGAACACTGTTCCTTGCAATCATTCCCTCCACACACTCACACTTGCTTGTTCTGTGGATTTGCTTCTCTCTTCTGGGGGAACATCAGTTGGTATTTGCAGGTACTGACAATAAAGAGAAGGATTAAGTCTAATTGGTTGTGAGAGTCAATTTTCTTTAGACTTATTGTGAGTGCATATAAGTAAAAGAAATCCAAAACAAAGGAAGCAGATATATTTTCTCACAGAGCCCACTGGCTCTTCTCTGTTCTTCATTGCCATGAATTTGAGAAGATGGTCTTCTGCACATTTTAACTCCCATGCTCAGGGTCATGGTGGGACACAGTGTTTGCTTCTAGATGAGACAATGGAACCTAAAAGGTCTAGCTTACCCTGCAGCTGGAAATTATGACTCTTCATTTATAGAGGGTTTATTTTGTATGGCATTCCTAAAATCATAGGCGAGATAAAATGTGTTTAGGACACACACAATTGCATACCTAGTAATAGTACTGATATTTGGGGAGAAATTTGTTCCCAGTACTAGGAAAGGACAGGCATGTGTTGCTTATTTAAGTTTATTAAAATAAAGGGCTTTTTAGGAAGATAAGGACTGTGGGAATGACACAGAAAAGCTTTTAGTCAGGCTGTGAGTCTCAAAGAGGAAGTTGTACGTGGGTCACTATGAAAGTTTTAAGACAGACTGTGTTATGGCCCATTATTTCACTTCCAAGAAACACAGTTGATGGCATCAGTTCTGGTTCAACCACACAAGTTTAAACTTGCTCAGCTTATTGGTGTTACAGAAAGGGCTTCCTTTGCTTCCATCCACGTGGATATTACATTTCTTGATTTTTGTGTATCTCAAAACTTCGATAATGACCCTTCCAGTTTCATGTGCCTCTTTTGTGGGACTCTAATTAGCATAGTCATTCCCGTAGCTAGCATGTCTGGGAATGATTAACATTTCACGTGTTTGGTTTTATCAAAACAGATTTTATGATTAAATAGAAACATATTTACCTTTGCTATTTTTTTTTCCTTTTTTTTTTTTTTTTTTTTTTTTGAGACAGAGCCTCAAGCTGTCCCCCTGGGTAGAGTGCCATCGCTTCACTGCTCACAGCAACCTCCAACTCCTGGGCTTAAGCGAGTCTCCTGCCTCCGCCTCCCAAGTAGCTGGGACCACAGGCGCCTGCCATAACACCTGGCTATTTTTTGTTTGCAGCCATTATTGTTTTTTGGCGGTCCCGGGCTGGATTTGAACCCACCACCTTAGGTGTATGGGGCTGGCGCCTTAGCTGCTTGAGCCACAGGCGCCGAGCCTATTTTTTGTAAGATAAGAACTTCACTTAACAAAGAAGAAATATCTAAAATTTCAATATACAGAGAATAAAGATAAAATAATAATGTAAAAAGGATTTTCTTAAAATTACTTCATTTATTCATAAATTTTCTGCAAAGTCTGACCTATACAATGTTGTTAATAAATATCTGTTAACAAATTATTTTTATTTTTTATCACTTAATAATAGCCTACTCTGTCCAGACAACTGTGTAACACATTATTGTACTTAATTATTATAATATCCGTTGAAGTCTGTATCATTATCTTTATTTACAGAGGAGGAACTTAGGGCATACGTTTGCCGTACATAAAGGAAGACAAACTTAGATACTGAACTTAAACCCCAAATCAAAGTCCTGTGGTATTTCCTGTACCCCTCATGACTGTATCATGAACATCTCTCTCTCTTTTTTTTTTTTTGCAGTTTTTGGCCGGGGCCAGGTTTGAACCCACCACCTCTAGTATATGGGGCTGGTGCCCTACTTCTTTGAGCCACAGATGCCACCCATCATGAATATCTCTTAATATTGCTAGAGAACACAGTGCTCCCAACCTTCCTTCATGTAACAAGTTGAGAGTTGACAATTTTTATAGGGATCTAAATGCCTCTATAGCCACAACAGCCAAGAATCCAATTTCCCCACTGGTTTCAAGTGGTGATTAGGAAAAGCAACCACCTTGGGAACTTTCCCAGAGTAAAACTGGAGCAAAGAACCCCATTTGATCTGTCTTGAGTCATCTTTGGGTTTCAGACTATGACAAATGAGTGACTCACATATTTGAGGAAATGTTTTGATATTTAAAATTTACCTTCCTAATATAATCCTGAACTCATTTATTTGTGAGCCCTTGGGACCTTACTGCAAGAATCATCATCATCCATCTATCCAAAAGGATTAATTAGTACCTTTCTGTTTTCCTACGTGCTCATGAACTTCTTATTAAAAACTGCCTGAATTCACTGAATTCCTGCAACTCTTAAGACCATAAGCAGCTGAATCTTCTCTTTGTAATTCCACAGGAGAAATAATTTTTCAGCTGTTTTAACAACAGTCTGAAATGTGTAAGGAGTTACTGGCTAGAAATGAACTAATCTAAAGAATTTCTAAGAGATTGTGTTTGTTCAGTTTCTCATCCAGAAGATACAAAATAATCCTACTCACTTTGTATTATAGCCACACAGAATTTCCTGGATCCTATTTACATATTCAGCAGAATTCCTTCTTTTCCCAAAAGGCTCACTTATAGTTTCCTGGTGCTAAACCCCCAAATTTTAAATACTTTTCAAATTCTTTTTAGGTTCTGAAATATGGAGAAAAAGATTACCTTTCATCACTTCTGCAAGGAGTTCATAAAATCAACAGAGTAGTCACTCCTTTCTAACCATCAGGAATTCTGGAAAATTCTTTAAGAAACCATTTTGTTTATATTGAACAAGCAAAATTCCCACAAAGTGAATAGGAATTGAAACTCTCCTTTCAACTTGGGTACTTTTACCAGTAGTACCAGTCTTTTTTAGTCATTCTATTATAAAATTTTTGGCATCCTTATGGTTTTTTATCTTGTGAAGACTTGTGCCTCATCTTTATGTCTCTGGACACTGCATTTTATACAGAGGGACTTTTATACAAAGGAATGGTTATCAATGATGATACACCAATATATTTTAAGTAATTCATAATAAACTTTCTATGTATTAAGAGAAATATTACAAAAGTTAGGAAAAAACTTGAAAGCAACGATTTGTTTTTGACACAGGATGCCGTGCCTGGACTGTTCAGGCTCCCATTTACCTTAGGTGGGGGTTTTCAGAGTTTGTGACAGGACCACTTCTCTCTCCCTCTATAGTACTTCATGAAGTGGCAATGCAAATAATTATATTGTTCGGAGTCACCACAACATGAGTAACTGTATTAAGGGGTTGCAGCATTAGGAAGGTTGAGAACCACTGCTCTCTGTTCCTGGTATTTTTATTCTTATAAAAATGGCCCGTCCTTCTGCATTTCTTAGGTCAGTTCACGACATCACTATGGACTTGATTATTCATAATAGGAAATGCAGCCACTTTTAAACCACTTTTTCTTCCTCACCTATCATATATAAATTCATTACCCAGACTAATTTGATCCCCAATATAGCTCTAGCATCTCCCTTTTCTACCCAGTTGCCTCTGCCTTAGGAATTCAGAACATCACATCTCATGCTTAAATACAAAAAACAGAACAAAACAAAACAGCACACACAAAAAAACAGGTCACAGGAGGCGGAGGCAAGATGGCTGACCGGAGCCAGCTTTCCACAGAGGCTCCTGTCCAGAAGGAGAGATAAAGGACAGAAGTTTAGCAAGTAAGGTGATGGTTTGGAGCTGAGCTAAGAAAGGTTGAAGAGTGCACATCAACCCTGCTGAGGCAAGCTGTGACCCCAAGGATACAAACAATAGATACAAAATCCATCACCAAGCAGATAGCAGTCCCCTCCCTGAGGAGAACAGCTTGTAGTATACTCCATACAAACAAGCAAGCAGAGTTCAAACATCCTCTCATTTTATCCCATGGGAGAGAACCTCTAAAAACTCAACCTCCTTCCCCTACTAGGTTGCCATGACACTCTCCTGCCAGGCATAAAATTGTATAAAACTGTATATATTCTCTACCTACAATTCTGAACTTCCAGCATTCCCCTCCACTCTCACCCCAAGGTCTGGAATCCTGTCCCTCATGGACTCCAGGTTCTTGGGCATTTTTTTGAGAGGTGTGGACAGGGCATGGGCTGTTGCAGGTCTGTGTTGATTCTGCAGCACAAGGGTAAGGAGAAGACAGTGGACTGAAGGAACCATATGGGAAAGGGAGAAGTGGTGCCCCCTGGCACAGAGCAGCAGCAACGGGAACAATAGGGCTCACACTCCTGGGGATATTTTGGCAACCAGAGAAACCCAGGCATATTCTCCTGTGGCAGCACTGGTGGAACAGATCTGAGATGGTAATGCAGGCCCCATGAGCAAAGGGTATGCCTGAGGAGGTACCTGCCTGAGTGGGGGCTAGCTGGGGACAGAGAATAGCAGATGTGCACCCAGAGATGGCATACTCCCAGGGTGAGGCTGAGTTAGAAGGACTGCCTTACTGAGCCTAAGAAGCACCCGGCCCTCAGGGGATTATAGCTGAGACAAAGGTAGGTGGGCAGAGGCTGGAACTCAGAGCTGAGAGTGAGCTCTAACTGCACCTGCCCCAACACAGACTGCAGCAGAGACAGACACACCAGCTCTGGGCAGCAGCACAGACCAGGACTGAGTTGCAGTATCTGTGAACTCAAACAGCGCCTGGTCCTCAGGGGAATATAAACAGGATAGAAACAAATTCTGCTAAAATGTAAGTTTCAGCAACATCAATCAGGGGCCAGGATGGGACAGAGTGGACTGCCTCAGCTTCCATTAACCACCCGAGGTTGTCAGGTCTCAGCTCCCCCTGCTAGATGATGGCAGAGTGTGGAGGCCTGGCTGAGGAGACATAGATCTCCCTGTGACTCAGGCAGGTGCAAACCCCTGGAGCATCTGCTCATTGGAGGGAACTGGGTAACCCTGCCAGGTTACCAGTGACTGGTTGTGACACAGATGTCATGTGGGGAACGAGGCATCAACCTTCCCAGACTAATTGATTATCTGGGAAGGGGGGGATCCTTCTGACTCCACGGAGCACCAGAATTAGTCACACTCGAGCTACCAACAGACCCCTGCTATCTAGTTGCTGGAGACCTTTTGAACTCTCCCACTTGAGACCGGGTGCTTACTGGGTCAATTGATTTGAATCTCTCTGGTTGGACCAATCACCTGAGGACTATCCAGAGTGGTACCCTAGGTGTGTGGTTGTGGGAAGGTTTGATTTTCCTTTTCTAGTTGTTGCCCGTGGTGGGCAGGGTGACTTAATTGCTGGTATTTCTCCACAGCTGAGACCTCAACCCAGAGTAACTGATTCACTAGGATAGGACAGAGACCAGCTGAAAAGAAGACACAGCCACTTAGCCCCACCACACCAAGTAAATCCCCAGTGTCTCAGGCCATAGCATTGTAAAGGTCCTTTGCAGAGCTCTATGGGAAAAGGTATAGACACCAGTCCCAGCTCTTGAGTAAAGGGCTGGTTAATCACTACTCCAGGAGCCCCTCAACCCAAATTCACCTTGTCTGCTCATCTAGCCAAACGATGTAAAATGATCATGGGGCAGAATCAGCAGAAAAACTTCAGTAACATGAATAACCAGAGTAGGTCAACTCCCCCAAGGAACGACATGGCGGACACAACTGAAGATCCCATTCACAACAAACGGATGAGATGTCAGAAATTGAATTCAGAATTTGGATTGCAAATAAGATTAACAGAATGGAGATAAAGTTGGAATTAGAAATTCAAGGAGGATTTCAAAAGTTGTCTCAAGAATTAAATAAATTCAAAGACAAAATCACCAAAGATTTTGACACATCGAGACAAGAATTTTCAGCCCTCAAAGATCTGAGAAATACAGTAGAATCCCTCAGTAACAGAATGGAGCAAGCAGAAGAAAGGATTTCTGACATTGAAGACAAAGCTTTTGAATGCTCCCAAATGCTCAAAGAGGAAGAGAAATGGAGAGCAAAAATGGATTATTCTCTCAGAGAGCTCTGGTATAATAGAAGAAAACGAATATTCGCTTTATAGGAATCCCTGAAGGCGACAAGGTGACTTCACGAGGCACAGAGGCTCTTCTTCATGAGATTATGAAGGAGAACTTTCCAGACAGGCCAAGAGATTCTGAAATTCAGATAGCAGACAGTTTCAGAACCCTAGCCCGACTCAACCTGAATAAGACATTTCCTAGGCACATCATAATTAACTTCATTAAAGTTAATATGAAGGAGAAAATTCTGAAAGCAGCCAGATGCAAGAAAATGAAACCTACAAGGGAAAGAATATTAGAATGACTAGAGATCTCTTTGCTGAAACCTTTCAAGCTAGAAGAGGGTGGTCATTGACTTTTAATTTCCTAAAACAAAATAAATTTCAACCCAGCATCCTGTATCCAGCTAAACTGGGTTTCATTTATGATGGAGAAATTAAATATTTTAATGAAATTCACATGTTGAAGAAATTTGCCATAAATACACCAGTTCTCCAGGATATTCTCAGACCTATCCTCCATAATGACCAGTGCAATCCTCCACCACAAATGTAAACTCACTCAGAAACTTTTGATCAAATTCCAACTTCCACAATAGCAAAAGGACTAAAAATATCCAGTGCACTTTCGAAAAACTCGATACTCAAAATTCTACAAGGCTTATTGATATTCTCAATTAATGTGAATGGCTTAAATTGTCCTCTAAAGAGGCACAGGTTGGCTGACTAGATAGAAAAACTCAGGCCAGATCTCTTCTGCATGCAAGAATCTCATCTTAACCTTTAAGGAAAACATAGACTCAGGGTGAAGGGATGATCATTTATATTTCAGGCAAATGGAAAGCAGAAAAAAGCAGGTGTTGCAATTTTATTCACAGGTACAATAGGCTTTTTTTTTTTTTTTTTTTTTTTTGAGACGGAGCCTCAAGCTATTCCCCTGGGTAGAGTGCCATGGCATCACAGCTCATGGCAACCTCCAACTCCTGGGCTCAAGCGAGTCTGCTGCCTCTGCCTCCCAAGTAGCTGGGACCACAGGCACCTGTCACAACACCCGGACCAGACATTTTTTGGTTGCAGTCATCGTTGTAGTTTGGCAGGCCCGCGCTGGGGACTCAAACCCGCCACCTTAGGTGTATGTGGCTGGCGCCTTAGCTGATTGAGCCACAGGTGCTGAGCCTACAATAGGCTTTAAACCAATAGAAGTAAGGAAAGATAAGGATGATCACTTCATATTTGTGAAGGGTAATACTCAATATGATGAAACTTCAGTTATTAATATTTAATATTAATACCCAACCAGAATGCACCTCAATTTATAAGAGACTCTAACAGACATGAGCAACTTGATTTTCTCAAACTCCATAATAGTTGGAGATTTTAACACTCCTTTGGCAGTGTTGGATAGATCCTCCAATAAGAAACTAAACAAATTTGCTTAGACTTTAACTTAACCATTCAACATTTGGATTTAACAGACATCTATAGAACATTTCATCCTAACAAAACTGAATACACACTCTTCTTATCAGCCCATAGAACATACCCCAAATTAATTACATCTTAGGTTACAAGTCTAACCTCAGCAAATTAAAAAGAACAGAATTATTCCTTGCATCTTCTTGGACTATCATGGAATAAAGTTGAACTCAGTAACAATAAGAATTTGCATACTCATACAAAAACATGGAAGCTAAATAATCTTATGCAGAATAATAGCTGGGTCATAGAGGAGATTAAGAAGGAAATCACCAATCTTCGGAACAAAATGATAATGAAGATAGGAATTATCAGAATCCCTGGGATACAGCAAAGACAGTCCTAAGAGGGAATTTATAGCACTGCAAGTCTTCCTCAAGAGAACAAAAAGAGTGGACATTAACAACTTAATGGGACATCTCAAGCAACTGGAAAAGGAAGAACATTCCAATCCCAAACCCAGCAGAGGAAAAGAAATAACCAAAATTAGAGCAGAATGAAATGAAATTGAAAACAAAAGGATTATACAACAGATCAATGAATCAAAAAGTTGGTTTCTTGAAAAGGCCAATAAAATAGATAAACTTTTGGCCAACCTCACCAAGAAAAAAAGAGTAACATCTCTAATTTCATCAATCAGAAATGGTAAAGATGAAATGACAACAGACTCCTCAGAAATTTAAAAAATCCTTAATTAATATTACAAGAAATTTTATTCTCAGAAATATGAAAATCTGAAGGAAATTAACCAATACTTGGAAGCACGCCACCTTCCAAGAATTAGCAAGAATCAAGTGGAAATGTAGAATAGGCCTATATCAAGTTCTGAAATAGCATCAACTATACAAAATCTCCCTAAAAAGAAAAGCCTGGGACCAGATGGCTTCACATCAGAATTCTACCAAACCTTTAAAGAGGAACTAGTACTTATATTACTCAACCTTTCCCAAAATAGAAAAAAAGAAGGAATACTACCCAACACATTCTATGAAGCAAACATCACCTTGATCCATAAACCATGAAAAGACCCAACAAGAAAAGAAAATTATAGACAAGTATCACTAATGAATATTGATGCAAAAATATTCAACAAGATCCTAACCAACAGAATCCAGCAACACATCAAACAAATTATATACCATGACCAAGTAGGTTTTATCCCAGGGTCTCAAGGTTGGTTCAACATATGTAAATCTATAAATATGATTCATCACATAAACAAATTAAAAACAAAGACCATATGATTCTCTCAATTGATGCAAAAAAAGTTTTTGATACTATTCAGCATCCTTTCATGATCAGAACACTTAAGAAACTGGGTATAGAAGGGACATTTCTTAAACTGATAGAGGCCATCTACAGCAAACCCACAGCCAATACCATATTGAATGGAATTAAACTGAAATCATTTCCACTCAGATCAGGAACCAGGCAAGGTTGTCCATTGTCTCCACTGCTTTTTAACATTGTAATGGAAGTCTTAGCCCTCATAGTTAGGCAAGAAAAGGTGGTCAAGGGTATCCATATAGGATCAGAAGAGATCAAACTTTCACTCTTTTCAGATTATATGATTGTATATCTGGAAAATACCAGGGATTGTAGTATAAAACTCTTAGAAGTGATCAAGGAATAGAGCAGCATCTCAGGTTACAAAAATCATCACTCACAAATCTGTAGCCTTTATATATATCAACAATAGTCAAACTGAAAAAACAGTCAAGGATTCTATTCCATTTACAGTAGTGCCAAAGAAGATGAAATATTTGGGAGTTTACCTAACGAAGGATGTTAAAGATCTCTATAAAGAGAACTATGAAACTCTAATAAAAGAAATAGCTGAAAATGTTAACAAATGGAAAAAAATACCATGCTCATGGCTGGGAAGAATCAACACTGTCAAAATGTCTATACTACCCAAACCAACACACAATTTTAATGAAATTCCTATTAAAGCTCCATTGTCATACTTTAAAGATCTCCAAAAAATAATACTTCATTTTATAGGGAATCAGAAAAAACCTCAAATAGCAAAGATATTACTCAGAAATAAAAACAAAGAAGGAGGAATCACACTACCAGACCTCAGACTATACTATAAATCAATAATGATCAAAACAGCATGGTACTGGCACAAAAACAGAGAGGTAGATGTATGGAATAGAATAGAGAACCAAGAGATGAATCCAGCTACTTATCATGATTTCATCTTTGACAAGCAAATTAAAACCATTCCATGGGGAAAAGATTCCCTATTTAACAAATAGTGCTGGGTGAACTGGCTGTTGACCTATAGAAGACTGAAACTGGACCCACACTTTTCATCATTAACTAAGATAGACTCTTACTGGAATAAGATTTAAACTTAGGACATGAAACTACAAAAATACTAGAAGAAAGGGCAGGGAAAACTCTTAAAGAAATCAGCCTGGGCAAATATTTTATGAGGAGGACCTCCCGGGTAATTGAAGCAACATCAAAAATACACTACTGGGACCTCATCAAACTAAAAACCTTCTGCACAGCTAAGAACACAGTAAGTAAAGCAAGCAGACAGCCCTCAGAATGAGAGAAGATATTTTCAGGTTATATCTCCAACAAAGGTTTAATAACTAGAATCCACAGTGAATTCAAAAGTATTAGCAAGAAAAGAACTAGTGATCCCATCTCAGGGTGGGCAAGGGACTTGAAGAGAAACTTCCCTGAAGAAGATAGGCTCACAGCCTACAGATACATGAAAAATGCTCATCATCCTTAATCATCAGAGAAATACAAATCAAAACCACTTTGAGATATCATCTAACCCCAGTAAGATTAGCCCACATCACAAAATCCCAAAACCAGAGATGTTGGCATGGATATGGAGAAAGGGAACACTTCTGCACTGCTGGTGGGAATGTAAACTAATATGTTCCTTTTGGAAAGATATTTGGAGATCACTTAGCAATATAACAATAGATCTGCCATTTGATCCTGCAATTCCTCTACTAGGTATATATCCAGAAGACCAAAAATCACTTTATAACAAAGATATTTGCACCAGAATGTTTATTGCAGCCCAATTCATAATTGCTAAGTCATGGAAGAAGCCCAAATGCCCATCAATGCACAAATGGATTAACAACTTGTGGTATATGTACACCATGGAATAATATGCAGCCTTAAAAAAGATGGAGACTTTACCTCTTTCATGTTTACATGGATGGAGCTGGAACATATTCTTCTTAGCAAAGTATCTCAAGAATGGAAGAAAAAGTATCCAATGTACCCAGCCCTACTAGGAAACCAATTATTGCCCAATTATAGCCAAAGATGGTGGATTGGGAGGGGTGGTGAGGGGGGAGTATGGGTGGAGGGACAATAATTGGTGGGACCACACCTATGGTGCTTCTTACAAGGGTACATGTGAAATTTACTAGGTGTAGAAGATAAATGTCTTAACACAATAACTAAGAAAATGTGGTGAAGGCTATGTTGATCTGTTT